>CM046854.1:26607596-26844115 GCA_025617745.1 Heliocidaris erythrogramma | reverse complement strand
GTTAACAGACTATCTTTGATATACGTATTTTGCGAAGAAAACAAGTGAACAAATGTAAGGTATTGAATCACATTAATATGCTAGGTGCCGAAAGATTTGTTTACAAATTAAAAATTCCTCCCCAGTCAAGCTTCTTCGTTTACTAACCATTGTCTACGGCGGACCGTTTGAATATTAATGAGTCAGAAAGAAGAGGATCTTGGGTATTTGATTCTAGTTCGTCGTGACTTGGCCGTGAACCAGAATAGCCTGGTGGTTAAGTCGCTGCCCCGGCAAGCAGTAGATGACAGGTTCGAATCCCGCTGGTTCCAATTTTTTCTGACTTGTGTTTTTCATTACAGATCGAGCATACGATCTTTAACACTGGGAGTAATATATGCGCGAAAGATTTGTTTACAAATTAAAAATTCCTCACCAGTCAAGCTTCTTCTTCTTCGTTCACATTAATATGGTTTTGAGCGAATTTCACACCCCATGATTCAGTTTTATTTTAGTTAAGCGTAGTAACATTTTAGAAGAAATTCATACCCCCCCCCCCCCCGTTTGATCAAATTACAAAAGGGGGCTATCATAAAGCTAGCCTTAATTTTTCTATAAGCCATTCTCCTTTATCTTGTTTATGAATCATTGTGCATAACATATACCTCCCACTGTAAAGGCCTAGTGTCGGGATATATTCTCCTGTAATTTCTATAAATTTGGCTGAGCTCAAATCTGTCAAAATTTAAAGTAAACATTTAAAAGCAGAAAATTGCTCCTACCACCTAGCACCTCCCTTTCGGTCTTTAACAAAATTGTATATAGGGGTACCAAATGTTATTTAGAAAATAATACACAACAAAATGATTGCATAATTATAACATACAGAATATCTGCGTGACAACTTCAAGCGCGGGCGTCTCTCATATATACGAACCTACTGTTCACTGCTTATGCCCCTGTCAGATCGGCCCAACGTACAATAAATGGATGCTTTTGTTTATCCGTTAAAATTGTCAATCCGGTGGACCAAAGTGTAAATTTCAACTTTGCAGGAGCCTACATGCACGGTCCAGAGCCGAACAAAACTCACAAACAACGCACCTGGGGCGATTGTATACAGGACAGTGGAACGTGTTCAAACGCATGGGATACGAACACGTACCGCATGCCCACCGGACAAAACGCATGAGGAACCAATGAGTGACGCAACACGACAGAGAGGCATCAATGCCCTTGCAAATGTCAGTTGCAGGCCGGTACATATTCGTTAAACATCATTCAATGTCCTGTTCATAATTGTGGGTATGCTGCAGATATGCCGCAGATATGTTGCAATCATCACTTATGGCCGTCCTGTCCGTTTGTCATTCGTAACTACATGAGTTTTGACCGGTAGTCGTCCTGCAGGCATCCTGCAGGTGCCTTGTGGCTATACGGCGTGTATGCGTTTGATGTGCTGTACATGCCCTTTCCATCCGTCCCATCTGTTGTAGCAACTGACCCTGTGGACGCCTAGAGAATGGAAAAGTGTGGAAAACGACCAAGTACATTGCACATGCATGAGAAAACGCTCAACCATCGGACAAAAGCTGGATGACGCTTTTCCGGCGAGAAAAAAAATGTTATGCATGTACATGTTTTCTGGCCGCTTTGACGGAAATCACCTGACGATGAACTCCATCCAAAGGAAAAAATAAGGACATGAAAAACGCATTTTAACAGATATAAACATTCGTTTCTCACTCATTTGCCTTATCCGGCAAAGTGTGACAGGCGCATAACAGTGGCATGAATTATATTTAAGTAAACAACTATTTTGTAATGGACGCTAAGGAAAGAACCCCTCTTGTGAGCCTGGCTTTAAGCTTTGCGAACTTTGAGATGCCCCTTTCATAGGCCAGAAATCGTTCCGCGCCGATTGCGTTTGTTCATCAATGGAAGAGTAAATAGTTCATTCTATTTTTTCATAGGTCATTCAAACATTCAAACTAGTCATTCAAATTCGCTATAGGGCAGCCAAAAATTCGTAATGGGCAGTCAGATTCGCCATAGAGCAAGCAAAAGTGTAAAAAAATCATTCAAATTCGCCATAGTGCATTCAAATTAGCACGGAAAACACGTGACTGAAATAGCGCATTCAATTTCGCCATAGGGTTTCATGTTCCTAACTAATGCATCCAATTTAGCTCTGTATTCACATGATTTGTAAACAGTAATAAGAATAATCATAATTATGTACATTGTTTGTTAAACATTTAAAGATTAAATTCTTTAGAATGTCGTTTGACTTCTTTCAACTCATATTTTGCTTGTCGATTTTCTGCATTATTTAAGTTTGAAAGTCTGTTTGCGCAGCATTTAACACTTTGTTAACGTTCTATTTTCTATCTGCGAGATCTTTTTCAAACATTCTTTGCGCGTTCTCCCAGCGTTACATGGCCCGCTGTCTGGCCCGTGAAATAATCAATGGCTGAAAAAGAGACTGAGTTTTGAGCTTTTAACTTTAACATTTTGATGAATAGATTCTTTTACATGATGAAAGTCTTAATATGAGATAAAAAACAGAAAAAGTAAATGTTAACCATATGAAAGAAGAAAAACCTGATATCGTACACATGCTATGATTTATGTCTCTAATCAATGCATGTAATTGATGAGATGATGTAAAATAACACAAGACAATACACATTATGAAAGAAAAAAAAAGCATATGAAATAACATATAAACATACAAAATTTGCTTAAATTTACCAACTTGCCCAATAAGGAGCACGACAGTAAGCTGATACAGTTGCCTTTGTCCGCTCCTTGGGCCATGTGATGTATGAAAAGAATGACCCCCCCCCCCCCCCCCCCCCCAGCTTAAAACAAGAGTAAGCTCATAAGTGAAAAATGTGTAAACATGGAAAAGCAAGTGAAAATAAAAAAAAATACATGTGCTAAATTGGATGCACAGATTGTATAACTGGATGCCCAATGGCGAAATTGAATACTCTAACTTAACTCGAGGGGGTTCCACGGGCGAACTTGGTTGCACTATGTATGAATTTGTATGACAATTGGCGAATGTGGTGGCCCTAAAGCGAATACGAATGGCAATTGACCATCTTGGCTTGAATGGCGATTGGTGGTGTTGGCTGCCCTATCCGCGACAAGTGAATGACATATTTACTTTTTCTCGCGCACTATGGCAAAATTGAATGGCCTATTTTTACTTTTGGACGGAAACCTATAATACTAATATTTTTTCCCCCAAATATAAGTTTTTCAGTACCTCAACGCATTATAAGAATACATCTCTTAGAACTACAAGTAGGACAACAGATAATATAAAACACAAACATGGACATTATTGAGTAATATCCATACTCTCAACTAAGAAAGAGTCAGTTAAGTCATAAGACTATACTCAAATATTTCCCACTTAATAACGTGCCCCATCTTGGTGAATGGTGAGAAACATATGAATGAATGAATTTATTTCATAATACTGCAGAAAATTGAAAAGTATACATCGTTCAAAATTGCAAATACAGATATCATAATCAATAACAATTCAATGTAGTCAAAGTGAAAATTTACATTACTCAATAGAAAAAAAGCAGTTTCATGGGAGAACCTAAGGAAAAGCACAGCTTGTTAAAACTAGGTTCCCCAATAACAGTCAGAGAATTACGAAATACATGTATGTAATTATTTATACATATACATATATATCAGTAAAGAGATGAGACAAGAAATGAGTGTAAAAGAAAAAAAAAAAAAAAAAAAACATCACATCACATATTGTTTTAACAACCAATTATTTCTCGTAAACAATACCAAGATTATAAACTAATATCAGAATACACCAGCACATGATTAATGAAAAACAGTCGGTAACATAACTAACAAAACAAAATTCTGCTTACCTAACGTAAATTTAAAAGTCCGACTAGATGAGCTTTGTCTCTCTCTCTCTCTCTCTCTGCCTGCATGAGGATGCAGTGCAAGAGGGAAATTGGCTGTATTACTTCTACCATTTTAAAGGTACACACTGACTGAAAGTTGGCGAACCGTGACCAAGTAACCGAATATTATAAAACTTTCTCATTGCTGTGGAATGTGGTTTAATGAATTTTAGGAATTTAAGTCAGAAATGCATGCTAGGGAAGAAACTGTCGATGAAGATTTTGATCCAAGGGAAGTAACCCATTCTTTGAATGGTGAGATTACCAGAATGTTTACACTGGAGGAAATTTAGCCAATTATGAGGAGACTGAAAAATAATAAAGCACATGGTGTAGATAATATAATTAATGAATTTCTAAAAACTGTCTACCATGTGTTATGAGTCTTGTGGTTAAGTTGTGTTAATTTAGTTTTGAATAATGGCTTTGTTCCTACGGATTGGTGTATTGGTATTATTGTTCCACTCTACAAAGATAAAGGATCGGTGAATGATCCAGACAATTATCGCGGCATCACACTTTTAAGTTTCTTTGGTAAACTATTTACAGCAGCCATCGACTCTCGCCTTACCGCTTACCTAGAGAGGCCATGAATTTTAGGGGACGAATAGGCTGGTTTTCGTGCAGGTTTTTCTACGACAGATCATGTTTTTGTATTGCATTGTTTAATTTATTTGTAACCTGTCACAAAAGAAGAGATTGTTTGTGCTTTTGTTGATTATAAGAAAGCTTTCGATCTAGTTGGCAGAGCTTCTTTATGGTCTAAACTCATATCTAACAATATTAATGGTAAAATTATAAGAGTTATATATAATCGGTATGATTATGCAAAGTCCTGTGTCAAAGTTAAGAATGAAAGGTTAGAAACTGTTTAATTATGTTTAATTATCGGTGTCCGACAGGGTGACAATTTATCCCCACTCTTATTTGCTATTTACTTTAATGATTTTGAATATCTTTTGAGCCGCAATTATAAGGGTTTAAGTTTAGTAGCTGATCAGATTAGAATTTGTTTAAGTGATGATGACGTAGAGATCTATTTGAGAATGGTTGTATTACTACTATATGCTAATGATACATCATTATGGCAGAGAGCCCGCCTGAACTACAAAAATCTCTCGATGCATTACGTAGTTCTGTGATTTATGGTACCTTACTGTTAATACCAGCTAAACAAAAGTGGTTGTCTTTTCAAGGGGGAAAATAAGAAATAAACCCACCTTTAAGTTTGGAAAGAAAGAATTTGCCATTGTAGATGATTATGTGTACCTCGGCGTAACCTTCAATTATAACGGTAATTTAAAAGGGCGATCTCAAAATAAGCCAAGCAAGGCAAGCTATATGTTTAGCGTTTTGGGAAAGGTCAAGAGACTGAACCTACCGTTGATATTGCTGGTGATTTATTTGATAAAATGATAGTCCCAATAGCATTATACGGCAGTGAGGTATGGGGGTTTGAAGACGTATATCTTCAAAGTACATAAATCCACAGCTAGCTGCATTGTATATGGTGAAACTGGATGATATAAACTTTCAAGGTTGGTGGAAACAAGAATGGTTAATTTCTGGTGCAGATCTCAGGAAAACAGACTATTAAAACTGTCTTGTAAGTTGTATAGATTGGTTAAAGTATTAAATGACGATGTAAACAATGGGTTTCATTCAATAATATGTATTTTCTCATACTCCGAAAGGGTCGATAGAAGTAAAGTTCAAGTTTCAAGTTTCAAGGTTGTATTGACTACAATGACCAGAATGTCTAAGCTTACTTGGAATGGAAAGATTGTGAATCACACGTCTCCAGAAGTACATGCATAGAGTTTGTATATATATCACATCCTGTGGATATCGACAGTCTTTAACGATCATATGGAAAGGATTTTTTAACCAAATTACAGTATAAATTTGGTCTGTTATAATGAAAATGCATTACGTGTCAACAATAAGAGAGCGAAGCGCAAAAGCGCACCAAGCTCCATGGATAATGGCGCGACCATGGTGGAGAAGGCTAAAAGAGAACAGAGAGAAAGAAAGTCATAAAGAAACCAAGGGAAGGTAAAGAAGAAGAAGAAATGGCAGGATGAGAAGGAACGTGAAAAATCAAGCCAAAGAAAAGAAGAAAGAACAGAAAACAAGGGAGAGAGAAAAAAGGAAAAAAGAGGGGCGAGAAAGAGTAGAAAGAAGTAATAATAGTACAGAGAGGGGGCTTTTGAGATAGACAGAGGAGAGAGAGGAGAGAAAAAAAAAAACGTGACATAGGAAAAAAGGACAAGGAAGAGAGCTTAGTGAGCCCAAAAATTTGAGGGGCTGAACATGGCATACCCCACACAATTTTTGAATACTTGCAAGCGAGCCAAAAAAAATCGGCTTTTCTAAATGAAAATGTAATTTTGTTACAGATCTAGACCTATATCCGGTAGGTACTATCAAATTGTCCCCTCTCTTTTTTTTTTCTTTCCCCCTCTTGTTTCCTCTTTTTTGGGGCGAGGAACTTCCGGGAGGGGGGGGGGGGCGCTGCAGCCCCCAAGCCCCCCCCCCCCCCACCAGTACGCCAGTGGAAGAGAGAAGAGAAGATAAAAAGGAGCAGGTAGAAAGAGAGGAAAAATGAAAAGTTCTAGGATGTCTGAAATGAACAGAAAGTAACTTTTTAAGTCAAAAGGATGTAATGCCCCAAGTTGGAAGAAGATTTTCTCTTCTTGTTTCTTCCTGTCGACGTCACCTCAGTCTGTATTTGAATACGCCGCAGACTTTGAAATTGCCCGTGGTGTGTCCGGGTAAGTTGAAATGACGGGCTATGGGAAGTCCTTGCATGTTGAGGTGGATGGATCGGAGGTGTTCGGTGATACGGTCAGCCAGTCGACGTTTGGTTTCTCCTACATCATGTACATAGTATTTGTTGCAGACTGTACATATTATAGCATATACCAGATTATCAGTAGAGCAAAAAAAAAATGATCCATTGTGACAGCTGATGTTCATCATCACTTCATCATCACTCATGAACTTCACAGGTTTTTTAAGCTTTTAGAAATTAATGCAAATACATTTATATAATGCTATAGATATGCTAAGCAAGCATGGCTGTATGTGGTGGGGGAGGAAAATTTCATCATTTCAACTTCTGAGTTTAACGGAAGTTTTATTTACTCCTTTACTACTCATCTCCACATTTACAATTCCGAAGCAGAACTTACATTTTATTATACACACACACATTATATATATATCTAAGCCAACGACCCGGGTTCGATTCCCGGC
This sequence comes from Heliocidaris erythrogramma, assembly GCA_025617745.1. NCBI lineage: Eukaryota > Metazoa > Echinodermata > Echinoidea > Camarodonta > Echinometridae > Heliocidaris > Heliocidaris erythrogramma. Next base: position 26,836,925 of record CM046854.1, on the reverse strand, counting down.
GGAGACATTTTTTCAGCCTTTGCAAAAATTTCAAAAAGGGAGGACAGCTCTGGGGAACTTTGATTGAGCTACGCAACGTTATTCTCGCAATTTCTTTCACATTTATATATATATATATATATATATATATATATATATGCATTACTCTATCAGGTACATTAGAAGGACATTTATTGTTCTTTTTCTTTGTTCAAATGTCCGCTTAACGTTCGAAATGTCCTCCTAATGTAGGGGGCGCTATTATGACGGAATAAACCCTATTGTTGCATGTCCTGCTAATGTACCCGTAAGGTAGGTATATATATATATATATATATATATATATATATATATATATACATTATATACAAACAAGAAGAACATAATAGTAATGCAATAATTGCCAACTTAAATTTACTGGATCCGAATTTTCGCGGGCTCCCCTCTTCTTCAGGGATAAAAACTTACCATGCAATATTATACAAATCATAACAAAGATGTTTATTATAAGCGAACGCAATCTAAGCGTGATCATGACAGCCATTAAGGTGCGCGGGTGTTTGACGTAAAATCTGATAACGGCATTCATTGATTAAGCGCATAAAAGAAGATTATCACCTAATTAACCTCATAAAAATTCACGCTGAGAAAGCGTAAGCTGCACAGAGAGTAAACTTAAATACACCTCAGAGTTTGAGAGTATTAAAAGTAAAAATAATAACAATAGTATTGATAATAATAATAATAATAATAATAATAACAATAAAAATAATAAATAGGATCCTTAAAAGGAAAGGGAAGAATCGCGGATGCCAGCTGAAAAAATATGTCGAATTTATAAACATATATATACATGTGTATATATAATATAAAGTACAGGGCACAATTATTAGAACACCTGCTAAAACGTAATGTTTATTCATAATTATCTAAATTAGTTGTTTATTACCACAGCTTCTGGTTGCTTGATTAATTATTTATGTATTGCCATAGTATAATTTGTATGCCCTATAGACTATCATGATTTCCAATATAAGCAATATTTCAGTCATATCGTCTTCAATACCCCTCCCCCACCACATACAGCCATCCTTGCTTGGCACATCTGTAGCATTGTATCAATTTATTTGCATTAACTTTTAATAGCTTAAAAACCTGTTTAAGCATTTCTCAAGTTCATTGTCAAGTGATTCTCTGTGAGGTACTGTGTTAGTCATTGCTCATTCAATAAGTCTCAAATTTTGTTGATAAGGCTCAAGTTCTTGATCTTGGACTTTTGGGGATTACACTTCAATTTTTTAAAATCTCGATGCCTCGGTTTTATGCTGCTCCCCTGACTGTCTTCTTGTTAAGTTATGACTAACGGTCCTCATGAATATGTGGTCCTTATGAATAGCGACACCTGAACTACCAAATGTGGGACTAACTGATGTAAGACGTGAAGAAACCTAAAGGGATCAGATGGCAATGAACTTCAAAAATACTGAAACAGCTATATTGCTCATCATCATCATCATCATCATCATCACTGGTTACACAGCAACAGAACTGAAAATTGTTCCATGACGCTGTGGTCGGGTGCAGATGTGACGAATTAGTTATTAAGGGCAGCTTTAAATTTGTCTAGGGTTGGTAGTGAGGTGGTGGCAAAGGGCAAGTCGTTCCAGTTCCGAATGGTTCTTGGTAGGAAGGAGTGTAAATGCCGATCTGTTCTGGACTCGATGACTTGGTATGCATCTGGCGAGAAGCGCCTACTCGAGTGCTTTGATTTTCTGGAGTACAGCTTGCTCGAGGTAAATGGACATTCTTTCTTGTGGATGAAGTAGAAATGACCCAATCTGGCTTTCTGGCGTCTCTCAGCTAGGCTTTCCCACACCGGAAAATATGCCAGAAAGATATCAGATTGAGTTCACTTTAAAACCAACTTAAATAGATAATTCCCACTAGGGATCTATGTCACAGTATTCTATCATTATATGTAAATGTGTATTAATTTCCATAATGGGATAGGCTACTCCCTAAGAACCTGTCAAAATGCCTGCTATATCGCTACACTTTTTATTTTTTTCTTTTCTTTTTTAAAATTGTTTATGTTTGATCTGGATCTATTCATAGATCCAGATCCGAAGATTATAGCTTGTAAAATATTGTGATTATATTTTCATTGAATAAACACAGACAAAAAAAAATAAGTTTGAATCTTTTGATGGGAGCGGGGTTGGTCATGTATAAAAAACACCGAAATTTTACCTAAATGGACTTGATATAATGACCCAGATCTTTCACATGATTTGGTCGTACCCTGTTACAAAATTGAGCAAGTAGAAAAGGCGAATATTGTAAACAAAAACTGGTGAGAAATAATCAAAATCGAATTTGGTAATGTTTGGCAGGCGTTTTAATGATTTTGACCAGTACTGTATATATGTTTTATTGTTTATCACTGTGATCTATTCTTGATTTATGACTTTGGAAGAACACGACTTTACATGATATTTCTAAATATTGTCAAGTAAAAACAATTTGAAATTGGAAGGGATAAATTTGTGAATCGGAAGTCATGTTGGTGATCCGAAGCTCCCGTAAATCTGAATGCTTATCGGGCAAAATTCTAGTTTGAATGCTCATTCTGTCAATATTCTTGATGGAAGTATGCGATCGCTCGCCCTAAATATCAAATTGAAAACTTATTTTAGGTACTTAAATGTTGATCTCTATGAGCATTCAAATTCAAAACTTCGCTGAACTTCAATTTGGCTGCTGTTTGGATGAATTTGACCGTTTTTAACCTAGATAGTTAATATTTATTCATGGAATATAATCTCTTGATACATAGCCAACCCCTCTTGTGCTTTGAAATATCACCGCTATCTCCCTCCTTCTCCCGTAGACCTATGAACCAAATACGTAAATGCGTTTCTTTATACATATATAAAAGCCCGAAATTAATTCATCTTTTGTAGAATAACACGTATATCTAAATTATCTTCATTACCCACGATTACCCGTTTAATATGATTATAAAATCGGCAAAAAAATGTTTGATACATGATATCTCACATGTTACCAAATTATAATCTCTGAATCTGTTATCATTATGAAAGCCCATTTATCTCCATTTGCATATCATTATGTAATTTTGGGACACCTAGTACAGCCCATTACATAGGGGGTGGGTGACCTTGCTTTGCCATTGTCAAATGTGTGCAATTGATTGTCTTTTTGCTGTTTGAATACGTTCGACATTAGATTTTAGTATCATTTTGAAATCTATTCATTTTTCTTTACTAAGACTATTCAATAACTCTGGTATGTGCAGTGTGTCTGAATAGATGGACATATTTGAAGTAAAATTGTTGAATGTGGGGTGTTATTGTGAAAGGAATGTTTTCCTGTACTTTGATCATCTTTTCGAGCTTGATTGAAAAAAACACTCCTTTGTTACAACCTGAAAGCCAATCCGCAGAGTGTATGCTAATGAGGCTTTCGGTGCAGGTTTATTCAGCGTATTGTTTGCAAATGCTTTGCTTCAAAGTTCAATCGATTTGCTGGGTGATTTGGCAGTGCTGCTCTTTCGTGACAATAGAGAGCTTTATCTTTAGTTGTCACGGCAGAACGCTACTCTTCAATAATTGCTCTTCATGACAAATATATAAATCAATACAAGCAATGGTTGTTAAAGCATTATTTTCAGAAAACTTGATTAGACTGTAATTTTGCAACATTTTCAAGAGCGATTTTGCTCGTGGTTCCTGATCCTGGTACGAAAGAAAATCGTGTAATTCGAAAGGTTTATGCTGCGTTTACATCATGTTCCCGGCAGCCCCGTTTGCCTGAAACGTAGCGGGACTTGGGATTTTGGCAAGTTTTTCCTCCATATTCACGCTTTGTTGGGTCGTGCTAAGTTTTCTCAAGGTCTATCAAGCTATCATTGACGGGGCGTAGGTGGACGGGCCTGCTGAGTCCCGGAGGTTCAAAGGCGTGGTACGGTTCGGCCCGAGGTCTGCCACGGACGCCAGTACCTTCCCTCTCGTTCTGTCAAGTTTTGATGGGGTCCCTTACGTTTACCACGTTCTGTTCAAGGTCTAACACGTTTTATACGTTCTGCCAAGGCTTTCTACGGATGAAACGTGGATGCCGGTGAGCTAAAGCGCAGTTTTGTGCTCGTGGGGGTATAATAGGAAGGCCTATCAAATACAAACAATACAAACACATTGTCTCATGATACTCCTTGCAGACAAGAATCACGAAGATGAAGATGATTTTGTGTTTACATGTTTCCTCCTTGCATATACAAACAAAAAACAATTAAAATTGTATGCAACCCGGTTTACTTTATGAAGTTATCACTATATCTGTTTAAGATTCAAAACAGGTGCTTAAACCCCAATGCCCATCTTTTGACCGAGAATATCAGTAAATTCAATCCTGTTGCTTGTAAGAGTAAACACTTTTTTAGTAAACAATTTTATTAAACAATACCTGATCAGCTAATATAGTGCACCGAGCTGTATACTTTAAGATTAAAGAGGTTTGATTTTATTCTTACCTCACAATTTGGTCTTCTCATTTTTTCGTCCTCTCAGACCGCGTTAACCGTTCCAGGCCGTTATAGAACGTAATGCGCCGTATCGCGCAGGGCCTGTAAGCCGTCAGGCGCCGTTGGGCGTCGTGGTTGAACGCAACGAAACGGTACCATACAACCCGGGTTATGTTCCGACGTTCCATTACGGACGGCCCCAAGTTTTCTTACGGCCTGTTACGGGTTGAAACGTTGCGTTTATCCCGCTTTTCTGCGGCTCACTCATGGGGTGTTGCAAGAAAGTTGCGATTGATTGCAAGTTGCAACTGATCGGTACTGACCAATTAAAATCATTGTTGCAAGCGCATCTTCTTGAATGGGCAGACCCTGAACCATTCAGAATGGTTGTTCTAATTTACTTTACAATTTGCAATTGATTGCAACTTTCTTGCAACACCCCATAAGTTTCCCATTTGCGCCGTGATTGCCGTGGCGAATTTTTTGACAGTTAAAAAATCTGGCCCGGCATCCACGGCAATCACGGCGTGTCAAGTTTGTCCATCCCATTGATCCGCGTTGCCTTACGTCCACCCCGTTTTGTCCGTGGCAGTCTGAAACGGGGCTGCCGGGGCTGCCGGGAACATGATGTAAACGCAGCATTATCTAGTGAGTATAAACAATCTCGTGAACAGAATATGCCAAAATGAAGTTGACGCGAAGATGTAATCTTGGACATTTTTAAAGAACAATTTACCCTAGAAATACAAAACAATTAGGTTTTGACCTGAATTAAACACTTTAACAATATTGACATGGCACGAACTTATGCTTATTGTAGGACGTTTTGTTTGTATCCGGGCGTGACTAGCCCCTTAAAAGGCCAGGGGATGTATTATGAAATCCTACTTATCTCAAATATTTTTTCATCTTCAAAACTAATGTTCCCAGTTTCCCTCATATTTCAAACCCGCGGTTAAAATGGTGGGCGCGTAAACTGATTATAATGGCGCATAATCCTAACCAATTATATAATATACGAACATTGGAAGATAATCATGAGATAACTGGTATTCTGTAAATTGTTGTATCTTTTGTTGTAATTTGTATTCCATGCTGTTTACAATAAAGTGTACAAAAGCTAGAGGCTTTTATATATTTCAAGACGATGGCAACTTTCCCAGCTCAGCATAAAGTATGCACGACCAGCAAAAAAGGGAAACTTTGTGTGACTTGAGATCTCACATAGGAGACATTGGAGAGGAAGTACACCGACAAGTCTCCAAAATTGTTTAAATTGACATAAACATGATTTTTCGTGGTTCCTGACCCTGATACTGAATGATTTTGACCCATTAGGAAGAAGAAAATATACTATTAACAAAAAAAGGTATATTGACCAAACAACTTAATAATCTCATTTGTAAATTGTGACCAAAAATCATACAAAAAATAGATATTCTACCCTACAAAATAAAAAACAAATTAGAACAACCCTATACATCGCTCATTACATTATGCGAGCACCAACCGCTCACGCGAACACTTGAATAAATGAAAGCGAATGATCTCGGGCTGCGGATTGACTATTTTCATCATTATCATTTTGCTTTTCCCATATCATACAAGAGCCAGTAGCGTATATAATAGCCAGGGCGAAAGACTGGAAAGGATGGGGGGGGGGGGGGGTGCATACATCTGGGGAGGCTGCTCTATGCTTATCCATTTTTTTTGTAGGGTTCACTGGGATCTTCCCCTTAATCAGAAGGCAGAGTAGTATAAGTGACAAAATGTAGTACATGAATAGATATTCATTTATTCGCAATGTAATATCAGCGACAGTTGTGGTAACTGCTGTTTGAAGTAACAAAGAATTAACGATCAGCATGATCAGTCAGTCAGTGGCGTAACTAGACCTTGTCGTCTAGAGGTGCAACAGTTCCGAGGAAATGGTGAGCGGAAACTGCTTGGAGGGAGATTCGTATATTCTCTGACAAGCAAAAAAAAAAAAAAAAAAATGTTATCAGTTCTAAAAGAAGGGGGCGGCACAATGTATACATGTCTTTGGAAGGGGGCGGGAGTGCCTCCTAAATCTACCAATAATGGAGTGGACCTTTTACAGAGAACTTTTCACGAACCCGATAATGTGGTTTTTTTTTGGTCAAAAGTTGTCGGGGGCAGTCTGCCCCCCCCCCCCCCCCCCCCCCCCTTGGGTACGTTGGTGATATTGATGTTTAAACAGTACAATGAACGCATGTCTCTGTGGGAGCGGGGCTTCGAAAACATAGTCGAGTTTCTGTTTTGCTTCCTTTCAGCAAAATTTTGAATTGTACATTGTGCTTTACATTTATGGTAGGCCAGGTATTGTCAATGCATATTTCTAAAAATAGAGTATGTCTTGACTCGTAATCATGGTATTGAAAACTTCTCTATTGTTAACAATATGAAACCAGCAGGAAAGAAATTATATTCTATGCATCGTTTGTGACAATACAACGGTACAATGGGCAATGAAAGACTAGTCGATGAAACATGGAGTCTAGACTTATTCAAATCAAGAGTCCATTAACATTGAACACCAAATGTTCCTTCTGAACCATTCTTAAAATGGGTGTTGTAACATGATACCAGGAATGCCAGAGACGTTTTCAGCATAACTCTGGCGGAGCCGACGTACTCCAAATCCTTCCCAATTTGCAGACCTCAAAAATTAAAAAAATATAGACAAGAACAAAACAACCCATCCCCTCCGAAAATTCAGTAGCCTAGAGCACCTTACAAAATCATGAAAATGTTGTTCATGTTTGTGTTAGGGAGAAGCATACCTATAAAATGACCAAGATGGAAGGGACGACGCGATTTCTTGGCAATACCCAGCATTAGGCCTACAATCTATAATAAAAAACAAAGTGAAGAGAAGGGGATGTTCCATTTAGAGACCCACTTTTTCGGACACCCCTGACACACTTTTCATGACACACCTTTTAGTCTTTTACTTTGTACACCGGGATTTTTTTGTCATTAAACAGTCCCTGTGATTAGTCATTTTGGTATTGGATATTCATTAGCTATCTAACTGATTTTTCAAAACGAGTTTGCGGTCAAAACTACGAAACCAACAGGAATATTATAGTTGAAGGTCGAAAATTCTAGTTAAGGGCTAATTATATGCTTGCACGGATAGGAATATAATTTATACCCTGACTAACAATGTTGAGCATCAACATTGCGTAAATTCTCAGTTATCACCATATGATATTCATCATATTTGAGGTCAACCTTTGGAGATAATCTTTGGACTTCATTTTGGAAATCGTCTTTGACATCGTTTTCACCATCATCGTTATCGTGTTCAACATCATCATTGACATTATGTCCGACATCACTGATGCCTTGTACAACGCCATTGTTGACATCGTGTTCGACATCGTCATTGATATCGATGACTTCCTGAATTTCCTTGGATGTTTTTAATTTTGATCTACATTAGTTATCAGCTTGGACAGCCTTTTTGGACTACATTTCAAGAACATTCTGGAACCATAGCGTGGATTCATATTCTGGTATAAACTCCTGATATAAAATTTTGGAAATCTGACTTTGGCCACTAATTTCTCCCATCTCCTAATATTACCCAATGCATGTTTGATATAATTCAAAAGATCATTTAATTCTCTTTAAAATGATACCCTGCTTGTTATGATCATGCCATCAGGAAAAGAGCAGGATTCAAAAGTCTTGGATAAGGTCTGAACTGAAAAGCTGCAAAACGAGCAGAAATGGTCATGAAGGGTCAATAAAGAACATGATTCTTTTGTCCGGAGTGATGTCTTTTGTTATCAACTGGTCAACCATGAATGACGCAATCCTGTAAGACGACAACGCGAGACCCCACAGAGCAAGACTGGTCCACTATTTTCTCGAGAGGATATCACGAGAATGGAGTGGCCTGCATGCAGCCCAGACCTAAACCCCATCAAGCATCTCTGGGATAAACTCGGCCAGTCTGTACGGAAGAGAGTCACCAATGAAACGAACTGGCAGGACTGCGTCAGATTCTGATTGAAGAATGGAATGCCGTTCCACAGCAACGAATCACGAAGCTCATCAGCAGCATGAGGAGGCGGTGCCAGGCGGTGGTGCAAGCACTTGGGTCGTCCACCCGTTACTGAGCCTTGATCATGTTAATTGATGAAATCAAAGATCTCTGTATGTGACAATAAAGATGAAAATCCATTAAATCAAGCCCCTGCCTCTTCATTTTTGATGTTTTGTTGTGGTTTATGTAGTGATGGTTCTGTGATTTGAGTCGTGTTTTGAAATACCCATGCATGCATGTTTGTTTGTTTGTTATGTGTTTGCTTGTGCAGAGGTTTGTTTGATTCCATGTTAATGTTGATGTTAAGATGCATGAAAACAAAAGAAACTGGGAAACTCACTCATCACCACGGTAAAAAAGAACAGTGACTTTCAATATTGTGTCATTTTGCAACTTTTGAATTTTGACCTTGCCCCACATTTCAAGACACTGCACCTACATGTGAACGATAATCATATCATGTAGGGTATCATTTTAAAGAGAATTGAATGATCTTTTCAGTGGTATCAATCAAACATCAATATTCACTAAGACTCGGGAGAAATTATCGATCAAAGTCAGATTTCCAAACTTTTTTTGAGGAGTTTATATATTTCCGATCATAGGGGGAATCCTAACAATGCAGTTTATTCCATCACAATACAAATTGGGCGTTAATTTTAGAATAGGCCGAGATAAAAGAATTCCCCCTATGGCCGCGAATATATATATATATATATATATATATATATATATATCATCCATATCCAGAAAGGAGAAATTTTTTCTTATGTCTACATGTAGATGTGAGTTCAATGTGGGACCCTTTTTCTTAAGTTTACATAGGAAACGTTGTAACGAACGTTCTCTTGTCATTGTAGGATCGTTGTTAAGTTTCCTGAATTTACTACAGTCACTAAGCATTAATGATATAGCATTGATATATACATTTCTATCCAAAATAACTACTCCGTTTCCCCTGTCAGGTTTTAGAATGACAATTTGTTTATTGGTCCTTAATCTCTTTAGCGTCCTGAATTTATTCAAGTCATTGTGCGAAGGTTGATAACTGTTAAGTGACACTCACTATTGATTTAGACCCAACTATTCATGTGAACATGTTCAACAAAAAATATTATAATCATTTCAAGCTAACGAGCATATAATAGGGGTTTCCTCAGACTTGTTTAAGGCATTCGATTCTATGGATCACTCAGTTCTAAGAGGGATTGCATCAGATTGGTTTAGGGATTATCTTTCAAACAGAATTCAACATACATTTGTTCGCGGTACATTTTCTTCTTCCTTAATTGTCTCTATTGGGGTACCTCAATGATCAATAATGGGTCTCTTGCTCTTTCTTTTATAGGCCTACACAAATTACCTTTTTAAATCATCTTGTTTGTTAAACTTCTATCAATTTACTGACGACACTATTTTTTCGTATAAAAATGTGATTAATACTGTCCATGTTTTAAATAATGAAATTGAAAATATATCTGACTAGTTAAAAGCAAATAAGTTATCCCTGGATGTGAATAAAAGTAAATGTATTCATTTCCGAAAAAGAAAATCTCATATAATAGCTAAAACTAGTGGTCCCTTAATTAATACTGATAATATTCCCATATATAAAATTTGATAATAAACTTATTTCATGCAGTAACTCCGTTAACTTTTTTTGGTGTGACATTAGAAAATTTCTTGGGATTTAAAGACCATATCATAAATGTTTTACACAAGATCAGTAGAAATACTGGTTTAAAAAATAAGCTGAAATATAGTTTATTACCAAAAAATTTAATAACATTATAGCATTCCATTATCTTTCCTTATTTGAAATACTGTAATATTGTGTGGGCTACAAATGCAACATTATTTAAAGTTCAAAAGAAATGTTATCATTATTGAATATAAAGCAAGAAATTGCAACGTTCATGTATAAATATAAAAATAGGTGATTATGTACCCCCTTTTTATACACATCTTTCAATATAATAGTCAAGTTCATAATAATATTGGATATTTATATAGCGCTCATATCCACCATGAATGGTGCTCAAGGCGCTCCAATATTACCCCGGCTCTAGCTAGGCTACCGATTTCGGTGCTCACAGCATTCAAGGAATTAATTCCTGCCGGTACCCATTTAACACCTGGGTGGAGAGTGGCAAATGTAGATTAATGTCTTGCCAAAGAACAGTAGTGCCGCGCCGGGGTTCGAACCCACGACCTTCCCATCTCCAGTCAAGTGTTTAAACCACTCGACTACGACTACGACTACTTGATCTTCAAACAAATTTCATTTATGGTCCATTAAATCAAGTCATGAAGCTAAGTCAATGAGTTACATAGGTCCTAAACATTGGAATATTATTCCCCATGACATAACAAAATCACAATTTGTATCTTCCTTTAGGAAACAATATAGAACATTATTAGTAGAAATTATTAGTCATCCCAGTTAATTATCATGTTATATTCGAATTCCCTTACATTTTTCCACATCTTCTCTCCCCCTTTTTTGTTTTGTTTGGTTGTTTTTAAAAATTCTTTTTAATTTTTTTTTTCTGTTGTTATAATTTAGGTGTTTGTGTTTGTTTAGCTTCATTATATTGATTTTGTGCCTAAAATAATTTGGTTCTTTTTTTCTATTTTCTAATGGGCGGTCCAAATTCTACAGGTTTTTTAACCTTCATGGAAAGCCCCGCATAGTTTTGTAATATGTATTTTAATCTATTGTTACCCTGCATATGGATTTTATCTGGCGAAATATAATTGAATTGAATTGATAAATTCAAAATAAATCATTCTTGATCAAGACATAAGCCATAAGGGCGTAATTTTCAACTAGTCTACGGAGTTTAATCATTTACTGTTTGTGTTTTTTATATAAAGGCCAAGAAGCATTATGCGGGATGGAATGTGCCCTCAACACCCTTCCACGAACCCCACTTCTGCGCTTTTCTTATTTTTACAGAGAAGATATGGATAAATATTTCAATTGTATATTACCTTTGCCATTCTCTAATGTGTTGCAGATACGTTCGCTCTAGAAGTACAAACTGTTCCTACTGTCACCTTGATATCAGGGAAGGAAGCGACGTTGACATGCGGTTACAATAGGACCGTGTATGCCGTGTACTGGAGGTATGAGAGCGCTACGTCACCAATGGAGCTACTTGTCGTGAGGGACGAGCATTACCAAGTAGGCAAACGAACTGGTCCGGGATATGACGAAGGGCGTTTTGACATCATTGATGATCATTCTCTCGTCATACATAAAGTTACGACTCAAGATGAAGGAAGATACATCTGTGAAATCTCCGATTTTACGACAGGCCGGGTGTTTCGCAATCACACTGACATTACAGTTAATGGTAAGTATTTGTTTGAATAGTAATCAATTTCAGTCAATTATTATGGACTTTTCGAGACCTTATTTTACAGATGCAAATTGTCCTAATTGTGATATATGTCCTTGCCCCTTCTTAAGAATTCATGGACAATCATCAAGATCGGATTTGAAACTAATCAATTACATTTAGTACTACTCCCATCCTCCAAAATAGACACACTTAATTCGCATAGAAATTCTCAATAGTAATCGGAACATAAACGTATCTTAGATTTTTTTCCCCGTCTCATTTTCATTTCATTAAGTTTTGTCCACTTCCACTTTATGCTTTCACCGGGACCATGATACATTCATATGCTTAAGCGAGTTAAGTCATTTCACAGTTAGGTCTAGCTTGCTAGGATATAGGATCTTCTTCATCTCTCATTTGTTAATTAATACTCTACTTGTGGTTAAGAAAAATCACGTTGTAACTGGAGAAAGTATTTTGCTATTCACCAACTAAATTGATTTAGTTATAGTTTTTATGATTCGTATGCTGATTTAATGTAAGAGGCATTCAAATCAACAAGGTTTTCTGCTAGTTCCTAAACCGATATTTAATTTCGCACTTGCGGCGCTCAGATTAAGAAAAATTAATTTCGTTCATTCAAATTCGTATATTTTTTTGGTCAAAATTTCACATTTTCAACACTGTGTTTCGTTTTTAATTCATTTAGGAGTTACGGGATGTGGTTTTATAAACCCAAAATTTCACATTTTCAACACTCTGTTTCGCTTTTAATTCATTTAGGAGTTACGGGATGTGGTTTTATAAACTTTCTCTTTTTTATAGCAACGTGTACTTCAAGTGTACTTCAAGTGTACTTCAAGACCAAAATTCTTTATTTCCTTTCATTTACATGTAGTCATAGCTAAGAAGCCATTTGTTCGAATTGGGGAATGCGATAGTGACGGCTCTGCTGATGAAGAAATCAACCCATGTATCCTCTACACTACACCAGACCAGAGCAACATTCATCTAAGATGTAGTGTTTTAGGCGCTAAACCTATGGTTACACTCTTATGGACGTCATCTGATTCATCATGGGAAGAAGCTCTGAACCAATCACCATTGGAAATAGTGAATAACAGCGATGGAACGATCGACCAGACATTGGCTGTAAGCATTGATATTTCTCAATCTCCAGCTGGCATCCAATATTTTACATGCGTCGCCGAAGGCTTTGCTGTCCACGGTACGGAAAATTTAACATTCGGAGTTCACGTCAGACAATATGAAGGTATTCCAACTTTTCAAATATGTGTTACGTGTATAAAGGTTATGTGATTTCGGACACTTAGGAGGTTTCGAAAGTAGAAGAACGAAGTTGTACACCGCCGAGAGTATCATAGCAATAGTATCATAGTACAATTTAATAAGAAATAATAATAACGTTGCTTGCTATAATCTCAATTTCATTTGTAAATTGTATTATTTTGATTTCGATAACAGCCGTATTCCATGAGTTTAAACCAACTTGCGAACGAGCGTGCAACAATGTTGGCCACGTCTCCTCATGAATTCCTTTTTTTTTTTGGACAGGTGCATTAATTGTATGCTTAATGTTTACAAATTCATAGCATTATACAATTTGAAGTTATTTCACTTCATGAGATTTAAACTGATGTATTTTTTGTATTTTTAAATTAATTTTTTTAAATATTATTTTTCTAAAAAATTATTCATTTGGTTTTCAGTGTGTGTGCGTGTGTGTGTGTTGGTGGGATTATCATTACCTATATAAACCCTATTTGGTTCATAACCGCTACTTACATGACTTAACATCACCATTCTGCTCAAGCGCCGGAGTCAAGATTATCATTCTGATGACTTTCCACTTGTGGGATTTGGGCAATCTGCCCCACTTGCCCCCTCCCACATTCTCCCCTCATATTACGCTACTACAGCACATCATCCTTAGCGGTGAAACCGGCGTGTCCGGATTATCCCAATGTTCTGAAGATAATCCTAGACGTCTCACAAAAATCTGAATTCTGTAAAAACAAAATTGGTTATTGATATTTGGCGGGGGGGGGGGGGGGGGATATATGTACGTTCAGTTCAATTCAATCAAATAATAGAATGATTCATAAGACAGCGTGTCTCGCAGCATACACTGAATTGCAGCAGATGTTTACATTATATACAAGGTAAAAATCACATTCCAAATTCAAATTACATTATGCATATGGAATCAAATTTTGAATAAAAATGGTGTGTAGTAGATAATAGTTTGAATAAAGATGAAATACGTCGCTAGAGATATATAGAGTAATAGGAAAATAGGAAAATATGAATAAGTCAACGTATGAAATGGAATATGATAATACCAATACAACAGTTACAATTTATATTTTAATATTAATAATAAAATTTAATGACTCTTGCAATTAACTGGCTGAAATTGTCATACTGATACCGGTAATTCAAAATAAAACCATTAAATTGATGCAGTGGGATTTCAGGTACGAATCAAATGAAACTATTTTGTTGCAAACTAAACACCTAAACAACCACAACAAAATAGAAGCAGAAACTTAGTTTAAAGAAATGTGATTAAACTTAGTTTAAAGAAATGCGTATTTCAAATGATCTAGAATAAACTTCAGTGTATATACAGATTTTGAGTAAATTAAGCTGAATCTAATTCTGAAAACAAAACTGTGATATGAAACATCTAATTTCATTTACATTACAATGATATATGATGGTTTATGCACGCTTGGGCTAAAACCACTTGGTCTAATTTCCAGATGGGCTACCTTCATTCGGGCTAAACCCTTTTGGTCCTCTCTTCGTTTGGTCTAATTTGCACTTGGTCTAATAACCAGAAGGTCTAATGACCACTTGGGCTAATTATCACTTGGTCTAATTACCATTTCGTCTAATTACCATTTCGTCTACTTTATTTTGTTGTCACTTGGTCTACTACCAGTTCGTCTAATGTCAGTTTGTCTAATTCCCAGTCAGTCTAAAACTAGTTGGTCTACAGGCATTTCGTCTAAAATCCAATTGGTCTAGTATCCATTTGGTCTACATGACATTTATATGGTCTAATGTGCAGTTGGTCTAACTTTCATTTAGTCCATTTTCCATTTAGTCTAATTGTCAGTTGGTCTAAATGCCATTTTGTCTAAACATCACTTTGTCTAATTATCACTAAGGCTAATTGCCTGTTGGGCTATTCCCTTTTCGTCTACGCACCTACCAACAACACTATGCGTCATTTTGTTGCCCATACCTGGACAAGTTGTGGCCAGAGCTTTTTGAAAGGACCTAGGGGGCCGGGGTGGGGGTGCTGTCCTGACTCGACTCTATCCTGAGCTAAGGTAAAAAAAAAAATACCGATATCTGTAATATGTCTTGTATGTCGGACTTTTTTTTTTGCTAGACTCTAAATATTTACTTTTTCTGTAATCTGTGAATGTATGCCTACCTTAAAATTCTGTACACAATATTGATTTTTAATGAAAAGGAAAGAATAAAAGAATACTTGAAGAAAAAAACAAGAATAGTGCAGTTGGTTGCCACTTTTTTGCATATAAGTTTCATAATTTTGTTATATTATGGTATACCCTATTGTTTAAGTATTCACATGAATAATCATGTGAAAAAAAACATATGTATGTACGATCTTTGGTAAAAATTGTTACGTTCATGATGAATAAAGAACCCTGTGGAAGGGTAAAAAATAAATATAAAAATAAAAATTGCTGCTTCGTCGCTTCGCTTCCTCGTATAACATAATTTGACTCGGGGAGGGAGTGCAAATTCACGGTTTGCCCAGGGCGTCCTAATACCTAGATACGCCACTTTTTGGGTGCTTGGAAAGATGATGGTAAGGGGGCATTGTGCCCCCTGCCAACGAGCGAATCAATTTACGTTTTAGATCAACAAATAATAATAACTAGACATTGAATTCGTCACTGAAGACGAATTAGGTGATCTGTCTTTTGATCTTGATATTTTTGACGAACACGAATGACAAAATGATGATGTAAAAGATGACGTCAATATCACGATGACATTAATTATAATGAATCTAATCAAGATTTTTATGATTTCAGCCTTTTCCTAGCATTTTCAATTCGTAGGCTCTAGCTACTACATATTTTAGTGAAATAGCGCCCCCTTTGTTTCAATGGGGCATAGAGCGTGTGAACATGAATTTTGGATGATCCGTGGATATCATGACAATGATGATGATAATGATGTTGATGATAATCATCATCATCATCATGAATATCATCATGACAGTAATGATAATGATGTTGATGATAATCATGATGATGATGATTATATAATGACAGTGATGATAATGATGTGGATGATAATCATCATCATCATGAATATCATGACAGTGATGATGATAATGATGTTGATGATAATGATCAATTTATATTATCATGACAGTGATGATGATAATGGTGTTGATGATAATGATCAATTTATATTATCATGACAGTGATGATGATAATGATGTTGATGATAATCATGATGATGATAATGATAATGGTGATGACCATGACAGAAATGACATTGACCTTAGCCATGCCAAATATGAAAGAGATTACATTTCGTGAAGAAGATACGATCATAAGTTGATTTTTACAAAATGACGCCTGGATGACGTCAGAATAATCTGATGACCTTGAAAAAGATGCTGGAACTTGACCTTATTAGGACTGATGACTGACAAAAATTTGAAGATAATTGACTAAGCCAATTTTGAGAAATTGTGAAACCAAATAGGACTATTTGATATTGCAGGATACTGGGAGATAAATCCCATAGCTCTAATACACGACAGGGAATCACAATTTCCATAGGGTTATACACAAACTACTGCACACTACTTTGTAATAGATATAACACGGAAAATAAGGCAGTTTATTGCATGGTTTGTGATTGTTTATGTTATAATAGTCGAAGAGGATGGTAAAATGACAGGCAAAAAGAAGCAAAAAAAAAAAAAAAAAAAATTATGGACCCACCGGGGATCGAACCTGGGTCACCGGAATGGGAGTCAAGTGCTTTGACCAATATACCAAAATATTTCCCATAGAGATAACACGTAAACGAAAAATGGGATTCTCAAATCACATTTTGTAGTTTAAAATTGACAATGATTCCGACATCAGATTGAAAAAACCGAACCCTCAAAGAAAGAGTATTTATCAGGCTACAACATATTAAAATCTGGAAGGAAATAGACGAAATATTACTGAGATACTGCTCAAAGAACGATGTCATGTAGATTCATGATTCGAAAAAAAATCCTCTTCCATAGACATAACACGCAAATAGGGGAAATTCTGACATGTCGTTTTTAATTGAAAATTTCACTGTGATGACGTCATCAAAATGAAAAACCGTGGAAACTAGACTGGTAGAGAATTGTCTCAGCTATAACATATCAAAATTTGGGAGAAAATCGACATCCCATTACTGAATTATTATCAAATGAATACAAAAATGATGACGTCATTTTTTCAAAATCATTTTTTTTTAGTTCATATGCAAATAGGATGACGTCAGAACATGAGATCGGCAAAAGTTCTGCATGAATTCAAATCTACAACTCTCAGGCTTTCAGAATATGTAAAGAAATTGGGGGGTTTCCAGGCATTCTGCCGAGCTATGGCGGATTTTAGATAGGCATGTTTTTACCAGTTTTTACATTAGAATGGCCATTGACGCGCGCACGAATTTTAAAGTTTGACGCACGCGTGTGGCATTATGGAAGGTCGAGAATGACTGTAAATAGTTGGAAATTGTCAAGAATAGTGTCAGGAAGACAAACCATGCGAAAAAACGGCATTTTTACGTTATGTACGCGCTGCGCGCGCGCATAACGCGCACACGGACGCGCACGGACGGAAAATTTTTAAATGCTTAAAATGTCCTGATCCGTACTCTAATTTGATTAAAAAGTGATTTTGAGCATTTCTAAATTTTGACGCGCGCGTACGTGCGCGTCATGATGCGTGCGCGGATTTTGATGACATTTTGTGTTGACCCTTGACCTGAAGTTCATGTGTGTCAAATATGGTTCATTTTTGATGACTCGTTATGAAGATATGATTGATAATGTGATTTCACAAAATGGCGCCTGGATGACGTCACGATGACCTGATGACCTTGAAAAAGATTTTGGAGCTTGACCTTATATGACCTGATGACTGACGGAAATGTCATGAAAATTGACTGAAAAGTTTTTGAGATTTCGTTGCAACAAGAAAGGGCCAGAAAATAAAAATAAACTAGACATTGAATTCGTCACTGAAGACGAATTAGGTGATCTGTCTTGATCTTGATATTTTTGACGAAGACGAATGACAAAATGATAATGTGAAAGATGACGTTGATATCACGATGACATTCATTATAATGAATCTAATCAAGATTTTTATGATTTCAGCCTTTTCCTAGCATTTTCAATTCGTAGGCTGTAGCTACTACATATTTTAGTGAAATAGCGCCCCCTTTCGTTCAATGGGGCATAAAGTGTGTGAACATGAATTTTGGATGATTCGTGGATATCATGACAATGATGATGATAATGATGTTGATGATAATCATCATCATGATGAATATCATCATGACAGTAATGATAATGATGTTGATGATAATCATCATGATGATGATTATATCATGACAGTTATGATAATGATGTGGATGATAATCATCATCATCATGAATATCATCGTGACAGTGATGATGATAATGATGTTGATGATAATGATCATTATATCATCATGACAGTGATGATGATAATGTTGACGATGATCATGATAATCATCATCATCATGAATATCATGACAGTGATGATGATGATGTTGATAATCATCATCATCATGATGAATATCATCATGACAGTGATGATGACAATGATGTTGATGATAATCATGATGATGATAATGATAATGGTGATGACCATGACTGAAATGACATTGACCTTAGCCATGCCAAATATGAAAGAGAGATGACATTTCGTGAAGAAGATACGATCATAAGTTGATTTTTACAAAATGGCGCCTGGATGACGTCACAATAATCTGATGACCTTGAAAAAGATGCGGGAACTTGACCTTATTAGGACTGATGACTGACAAAAATTTGAAGATAATTGACTAAGCCAATTTTGAGAAATCGTGATATCAAATAGGACTATTTGATATTGCAGGATACTGGGAGATAAATCCCATAGCTCTAATACACGACAGGGAATCACAATTTCCATAGGGTTATACACAAACTACTGCACACTACTTTCTAATAGATATAACACGGAAAATAAGGCAGTTTATTGCATGGTTTGTGATTGTTTATGTTATAATAGTCGAAGAGGATGGTAAAATGACAGGCAAAAAGAAGCAAAAAAAAAAAAAATTATGGACCCACCGGGGATCGAACCTGGGTCACCGGAATGGGAGTCAAGTGCTTTGACCAATATACCAAAATATTTCCCATAGAGATAACACGTAAACGAAAAATGGGATTCTCAAATCACATTTTGTAGTTTGAAATTGACAATGATCCCGAAATCAGATTGAAAAAACCGAACCCTCATAGAAAGAGTATTTATCAGGCTACAACATATTAAAATCTGGAAGGAAATAGACGAAAAATAACCGAGATACTGCTCAAAGAACGATGTCATGTAGATTCATGATTCGAAAAAAAATCCTCTTCCATAGACATAACACGCAAATAGGGGAAATTCTGACATGTCGTTTTTAATTGAAAATTTCACTGTGATGACGTCATCAAAATGAAAAACCGTGGAAACTGGTCTGGTAGAGAATTGTCTCAGCTATAACATATCAAAATTTGGGAGAAAATCGACAACCTATTACTGAATTATTATCAAATGAATACAAAAATGATGACGTCATTTTTTCAAAATCATTTTTTTTGAGTTCATATGCAAATAGGATGACGTCAGAACATGAGATCGGCAAAAGTTCTGCATGAATTCAAATCTACAACTCTCAGGCTTTCAGAATATGTAAAGAAATTGGGGGGTTTCCAGGCATTCTGCCGAGCTATGGCGGATTTTAGATAGGCATGTTTTTACCAGTTTTTACATTAGAATGGCCATTGACGCGCGCACGAATTTTAAAGTTTGACGCACGCGTGTGGCATTATGGAAGGTCGAGAATGACTGTAAATAGTTGGAAATTGTCAAGAATAGTGTCAGGAAGACAAACCATGCGAAAAAACGGCATTTTTACGTTATGTACGCGCTGCGCGCGCGCATAACGCGCACACGGACGCGCACGGACGGAAAATTTTTAAATGCTTAAAATGTCCTGAACCGTACTCTAATTTGATTAAAAAGTGATTTTGAGCATTTCTAAATTTTGACGCGCGCGTACGTGCGCGTCATGATGCGTGCGCGGATTTTGATGACATTTTGTGTTGACCCTTGACCTGAAGTTCATGTGTGTCAAATATGGTTCATTTTTGATGACTCGTTATGAAGATATGATTGATAATGTGATTTCACAAAATGGCGCCTGGATGACGTCACGATGACCTGATGACCTTGAAAAAGATTTTGGAGCTTGACCTTATATGACCTGATGACTGACGGAAATGTCATGAAAATTGACTGAAAAGTTTTTGAGATTTCGTTGCAACAAGAAAGGGCCAGAAAATAAAAATAAATAAATAAATAAAGAAAATTCTGACGAATATAAGAGGTGATCTGTCGACTACGACAGATCACCTAATAAATAAATAAATAAATAAATAATAAAGAAATAAAGAAAATTCTGACGAATATAAGAGGTGATCTGTCGACTACGACAGATCACCTAATAATAATGATGATAATAATAATGATAATAATAAATAATAATAAAATAATAATAATAATAATAATAACATATTTTTCTTTCTTCTTCTTTCTTTTTCTCCTTCTTTTTTCGTTTTTCTTCTCTCTCTCTCTCTCTTTGGTCACTTGAAAAATCATGGGGGGGGGGCAATCGCCCCGCTTGCCCCCCCCCCCCCCGTAGCACCGCCCACCGCCCCCGAAAATAGCAAAGAAGCTTAATAGCAGAATATTTAGTTCTTGATGTGACAAGAGTGTGACACTTTTGAGCAGGAACTTAGCGAGAGCTCGGGAAACAGTGCCCCCAAAATAATATTGCAGCAGTTAAGATATCCCCCGCCCGAAGCTTCCACTCACTAATTGTAACTCATGGCATTATTAACATAAAGTCCTATCTATCTGATTTATTGAGAGATTATGCTTGAAATTAAACGCTTTTGCGGCATCTTCGTCATGAAATCACTGTATAATGCAAGCACCATGCATGACCTTCAACAAGAGCATAGTATTTTTGGTCGCCCGCTTGCAAGTAGAGCAGAATTGCATATTATGCAAAGATTAGCAAATAATAAATATCCTTAAAATTGTGTTAAAAATGTGTTAAATACAATGTAGGGGTACAGCAACGTATCAAAACGCCTTCTTGTCTTCACCCTTTATAATTAAGTTCCCCCTTTTCTAAAAAAGGTACCCAGTTCGTTGAAACCCCAAGTGTGTGGGTCCTCTTGACCCTCCTATGAAAATACGCTGGCACCGCCCCTAGCTTATATTGACTGCTGGCACAAACATATTGTACTTCGGATATCAAATAAGAAACATGAAGAACAGATTATCAATACAAAATCTGGTTCTTCTACTTAAGTCATGAAAGGAAGAGGTGAACTATGAATGTTTTAATTACTAAAAAATAATACTAAATAATTGATTTTAATAAATCAAATAATCAATTTATAAAATGTAAGGATATTGTTTATTTATATACGCAGCAACAAGGTGAATAACTCTTTTAATGCACATTTACGTAGATGACTTCTTTGTTCAAAGTTTCATTTCTTTAAAGTTTCGTTTCCCTGTCCTTTCTCAACTTGCACTAAATGTCCAGGAGAATAAATAGTAATTAGATCTAATGGTCATTAGACTATATAGTTAAACCAAATGATAAGTAGCCTAACTGGTTATTAGACGACTTGGACATTAGACCAAATGGTCATTAGACCATATGGCAGTTACACTAAATGATAAGTAGCCCAACTGGTTATTAGACTAAATGGAATTGGACCAAATGATAGGTGGACCAAATGATAGGTAGACCATATGGTATTAGCCAAAGTAGGTGTAGCCCAAATGGATATTAGACTATGTGGCTTTTAGACAACATGTCTGTTAGACTATTTGGAAATAGACGAAGTGAAAATTAGCCGAATTGAAAATTAGCTTAAATGGGTTTTAGACTAAATGGGGTTAGCCAAACTGGGTATTAGACGAATTGGTTATTAGGCCAAATGGATATTAGACGAAATATTAAGTAGACAAACTGGTTGTAGACAAAATGAAGTTAGACCACGTTGAGTTCGACGAACAGATAATTAGACCAAGAGGTGGTAGACCAAGCGACAGTGTACCAAACATGGTAGATGACAATACATTTAAGATATCAATCATGTGAGGCAATGCATTTTTTTTAATCTCTGAGTACGGCATCTGTACTACTTGAACTTTTGGACACATCTCAAACCAAAACGAGTTTTTCATTGCGGTGGTAACCACGACTTACGCAGAGAATGAGTTTCCAAGGATTTTTGCAAAGTCTGTATTTTTTCACGATCAGGAAGACTACATAAATTACAGATAGCAAGATAACTGTTAATATGGGTCGTAATTTTTACCTTACATAATCGGACATGCTCTTTTTTGTACATGCTCTAATGTTGCAATCTGTTCTTGAGTAAGGCTTTGATAAAACACCGGTACATAATAATCTAAAATAGGTCTTATGTACGCAACATAGATGGTTATGAGATCTTGCAGGGGTAGATAGCTGCTGTTGCGAAAGTCCGAGAAAGACTTCATCCCGGCGCACACTATACGATCCGACTGCGACCCGATTTTCGAACAAATTGCAGTTTGCATTAAATGTGAAAGTTTAAAAAAGTGAAATTATCTCGCAGTGTTAATCGTATGCTCGATCTGTAATGTAAAATACAAGTCAGAAAAAAAAATGGAACCAGCGGGATTCGAACCTGTCATCTACTGCTTGCCGGGCAGCGACTTAACCACCAGGCTATTCTGGTTCACGGCCAAGTCACGATGTACTGGAATCAAATACCCAAGATCCTCTTCTTTCTGACTCATTAATATTCAAACGGTCCGCCGTAGACAATGGTTAGTAAACGAAGAAGCTTAATGGGAGGAATTTTAATTTGTAAACAAATTTTTATGCCTAAAAATTTGTTTACAAATTAAAATTCCTCCCATCAAGCTTCTTCGTTTACTGAAATTATCTCATTTGAAGTTCGGAATAATTATACGAATACTAATATCGAAATGTTGGTTAACTCCAATTCTTCGGGTTAGAGTAAAGGCTAAATTGGCTTCAAATTGTATTCGCTTTTATTCCTACACGGGGGCTCGCAGTAGCCCGGAATTTCGATTTTAGTATTCATACCACTATTCAGAACTTTGATCACGAAGATTTTACATGTTTGAAGGTTCATATCAAATGTTATAACAACTTTTCCCAAAGTCGCATCGTAGTCAGATCGTGCAGCGTGCGCCGGGCTTAACAGTGAAAGAGCGAACTGTAAGTCACTTTAATTTAAATTGCAAAAGTCCAGAATGTCCGGATTTGTTCCATTTTTTTAATTTTTTTTTTTTGGTGTCTAATATAAAATGAAGTACGAGGCAGGGGAAAGACCCCTAAAATGTTTGTATAAATATATTATTTATCTTCTGATTTCAACAGGTGTTAATGCAACCCTGATTGCTGTATCAAGTGTCATCTGTATCCTAGTGGTAACTCTGGTACTAATCGCTGTCTTACGGAAAACAATCTGTAGGCGTCAAACTGGTATGTTATATATATATATATATATATATATATTAATCATATGACTGAGTTAGTGTACTGCATACGCATAACACCTTTTTAACAAAATGCGATGGCTACGAGCGCCCTTGTCTGCGCACGCACATAGTTGCAGAACAAAGCACGAAGCAAAACCAGATTTTAGCTATCATTATATTGATAAATATTCATGCAAGATTTAGTGAAAGATATTGAGAATGGTCCTATTTCAGCAATTCAATGTTAGTGTAAATCTTTCATGAACAAAATAATATAAATATAAATAAAAACGAAAAGTGTGTAATTTGAAGGAGTGCACATACATGGAGGACGTTTGTGTTCGCGATGTCAAAATGACACGGCCGCCTTCTTCGGGAAATTGACATTGTT
The DNA here is from genome assembly GCA_025617745.1 of Heliocidaris erythrogramma. NCBI lineage: Eukaryota > Metazoa > Echinodermata > Echinoidea > Camarodonta > Echinometridae > Heliocidaris > Heliocidaris erythrogramma. The sequence continues at coordinate 26,812,655 of CM046854.1, read as the reverse complement.
ATTACTTAAAGGTGTTACTCGGAGATGTACAAACAAATAAAAATGCAATAAATTTGGTATCAACGGAAAGGGAAGATGCCCTCAAACATTCCATCAGCATTCGAAATCCTTAGGCTTTCATAAATTAATATTATTCTGTTTCAAATATGTGCCAAAATATTCCCATATTTTCGCCCCGCGAGCAGTTTATTTTTCAACCTTGGAAATGTGACGTAATACTTGGGACACACTTGCTTGCTTCTAGCTAGCTCACGATCACGTCGATACAGCGCGCGCACATAACGTTCACGGTTCGAGGTAAGCTACTGATTTCTGCCAATCTTTGAAAATCTTGTCGACAAAATGTCTGATTTTGGCCCTGATTCAGATGTTAGAACCTGGAATCACACCGTCATTCCATCAATCACTGCAGCAGCCACACACACATATACGATTCATACAGCTACAGTACAGTCAAGTCGTAAGCTAGCTGTCCCTAGAATGACGTCATTTTTCTAGTGCAAGAATTCTCACTTTCGTGGCTCATCTGAGACCCTGTCAGGTGTCTTGAAAAAAGTCCCGATAATCATTTTGAACAAGCTTACATCTCTTAATTTCATCGTATTCTTTGGGGGGTTAGCTTTCCAAAAATGTATAATTTCTACTATTTCTCATATTATGGCACATTTCTCCGGTTATCTGCTTTAACTTTTAAGAGATGTTTGGCAATCTTACTGCTTATATTACAGGAAATAATATAATATTAAGCATTAGGGGAACATGCATGTCCTTTTTTATTTCCAAGCCAAATTCAGGAGCACTGGAATAGGTTTCTGAATCACATTTCGAGCAACAAATGAAATCGAAACGTTATACCAATGAGTGTATATTTAGGAATTGTAATAAATGTAGATCTACAAATAATTTCTTGGTACTGCAAAATTTCAATATGGCACGAAAAAGAGACATGATAACGAAGCTTTTCGACCTGCACTCATCAGGTTATCACGCAGGTATAAAACAAATTACTTGAAATCAACTATATTATACTATATTCACCGAGTATAATATAGTTGATTTCAAGTAATTTGTTTTATACCTGCGTGATAACCTGATGAGTGCAGGTCGAAAAGCTTCGTTATCATGTCTCTTTTTCGTGCCATATTGAAATGTAGATCTATTGTCGACCATAATATATATATATATATATATATATATATATATATATATATATATATATACACACATTACAGAACTGGTAAAAACTAATAGAAAACCTGCTAAAAATTTTGAAATTCCATGACTATTTCACAAAAGTTTGTTCTCAGATTTTCAAGTTTGGGAATGATTATTTCGATTATCTTCCCTTGATATTATTATTTTTATCAAAAAGGAAAGAATGTGCCAGCATTACTATCTATTATTCTGATTTTATTGCGTAGCTGAATATGATCAAAACCATTCCCTTTGTTAATCGTATATGTTCTAATCCAAATTCAGAATGACAATCTAATCACAAAAGGGAATTATTTGAATAAGTGTTTCCTTACAGTTTTGATACTAGCTACACAAAAAATATAAGGAGATAACTCTACTGAGTGATGAATACACGCTCGAAGAATGAAATAAGTCCAGATAGTTATTGAAGTATAGTTAGTTGTTCACTAAGAGAGTCTGCTGGCAGCAAAGCTTATTAAGGGCTAAATTGATTTCATTTTGTCTTCAAATTGGCAACAATAATATTTTTCTTTTAGGGCTACGTAGTTCTAATAAAGTGTGATGTCTTTGAAACAATGTACATGGTTAGGAATTTTTTCGAAAAGTTGAAAAATTACCACTTTTGATTGAAACAAATAACGATGAATTTTTAACCTTTCAATGTGTCGCAAATTTAGAGATTTTAAAACTGATTCTCATTTTGTTTAATCCCTGGCATCAAACGCAATGGTCATGCAACAAAAATCGACCCCGTGTGTGTAGAAATTTTTTGCTCTTTCTACTCATGCATCTGATATATTTTTTAGAGCTTTGAATCTAAAGTTATCGAGCCAAACCACAAAATGTGGTGTGATGTCGCGAAAGGGTTAAAGAAAATTTTAGAAGGATGAGCTGGGATTTGAAGGAAACGAAATCCCTGAAGATCGAAATGTATGATGTCCATGGTAGCCTATGATGTCCGTGGTCCGAAAAAAATCTGATTTGATTTTACTAAGTCTGAGCCATTCATCCAGTTGTGATATGAAACAACGGATTGAAAGGTAAACTGTGAAAATAACAAACAACAACAACAACATAATTATGCAGAATGTTTAAGATATGTGTTGGTATCATCGATGCCATAAACCCGAAGGACATACTGCCCTACCAATTAAAACCACCCAGGAAAGGACGATGTGGGTAATGTGATTATAATTGAGTAAACTAGTGGGGTGTTGCACGAAAGTTGCAATCAATTGCAAATTGTAAAGCAAATTAGAACAACCATTCTGAATGGTTCAGGGTCTGCCGATTCAAGAAGATGCGCTTGCAACAATGATTTTGATTGGTCAGTACCGATCAATCGCAACTTTCTTGCAACACCCCATAAGATATATGCTAATTCGGAAAACTATGTAATATCTTTATAAATTATTCATGAGAAATGCCATGGTTTAATGATTCAAACTCTTGAATTATTCATTATTGATAGAGGACACAGACGGCGGTGAAACGGGCGGACTATTGCCAGGTTGGTATATCTAAGGATCTTATTTTTAGAAATACATTTAAATAATTTGATTTGAGACATTATTTTGATTTCCAAAATAAAGACAATTTGTCTCATTTTAAGCAAGTGAATAAAAAGGAATCTGCAAGCACATTAGAATAAAAAACCACACAAAATATTTAACTGTAAGCTTGTGGAATATAAGTGCTTTTAAATTTGATTTTGTAGCTTAATAAGCACGTTGTTTGTTTAATTCGAGTGATCGACAATAAATAAAAATATTTAGCTGCTTGAGAGCGTCAAGAGATATTTATCAAATACTTGGTGTTGATTGGTTGACAAAAGCTGCGGGAATAGCGGGTCCAGCTTTCGGTTGTGTTGTCCATGTCCGGTCTTTTGCTCACAATACATTTTTATTCAGTTATTTATGCACGCGATCGTCAATATATTTCAGCTACACGAACTTTTGCCGATATTCTAAATCATTTCATCCGTCATATTAAAGGGGCGGTTCTAAGAACGAAGATTTTTAAAAAGATGTATGTTCCACAACTTCGTAAGATCAGAGAGAGGTGTAACAATCAACTAGAAATGAAGAGTGGAGCTTGTCAGTCTCACATCGGCAGCCGCTGCTATATACGAAATTATACAGTCCTACTTTTATTTTCCTCCGACTAGCACACCGTTGCGTTGCAAAAGGAACCACATACCCACAAAAACAAGTTTGATATGATTTAAATCAATATCAAATAAACTTTTCAATATACCCGTTCTTGACTAAGACACATCAATTTATCAGTAGGAAAACTCAACGCACGCCTGTACCGGAAGTAGGTGTCACAACAAAAGTAATATGCGCCCCCATCGGCGAATGACTTCCAGCTATTGTCGATCAATCGAATTCATTCCGTTGTATAATCATGTAAATGATCTACTATAACCGCAAAAGACCTAATATTAATTAGTTCCTTCAAGGAAATTCGAAAAAAAAAACAATGCTTAAATATGTACTGATAATTTGCCGACCTCACAAACGCAGGCACGTTTGTAAGCACACACACACACAAACACAAAAAAAAAACATCTAGGAACATTAGTGCATGAAACACCTGTCTTTGTTTTTACTTATATTTGAGGCAACTTGATCTCCTTTCCCTATTATTTGACGGTCTATGTGGGATTTGGTTATATATGTTGTTGTGTTTTTTATTGATAAATATGTAAGTATTTATTCTTTTTCATGTGTTGAGTTTATGTTGATACGCAGTTCATTTATTTCTATTTCACAGAAGAAGAAATGAGGAGACGTAGAATACAAGGAGCTATCGATGAAAGTCCTATAAATGGACAGCGTTTCATCCTCGGAGTTTGGGGTGATAATAATTCCGGGAAGTCAGCATTAATCGAATCCATTATAGGTGTTTTTAAAGGTGAGGTAGTGGAGATATCATTACTTTTTGTTTGGAAATTGAAATTTCATATGGTATCTACGAACTCAATACATTTTTAATCCAACCTTGGTAACAAGATGATTTGTGTGAAAGCAGACAAATAAAGAAAATAAAAACAAGATGGTGACAGTATAAAAGAAATAGGGCAAGGGATAACAAAAGTAATGGATGTTTGAACAATGAGATCACTAAATCCATGCGAATCTCAAATATGCAATATGTTGAGTCGATAGGGACATACACAAAATGACATTTTAGTAATTTTGTGTCTTGGGGCAAAAGGGGGAGTTGTCCGCCACTACATCACGGTGACATTGCCTATTCGACCAATTTGAAATTCTGACACTAAGAAATTAAGGGTGCAGACTTGAACCTTTCAGGGAGCATAAGTGCACCCTATTGGAAGCAGATGTGTACCTAGGGGTTCAAAATTTGCACCCATGTGTGGTTCAAAATTGCACCTCAATATAAGGTGTATTTTGGAACTCTCTGGGTTCATAACTGCATCATAAAGGGTGCATCGTTGATCGCAATCGATCACCATTCTCGCTTCTGCGCAGCTTAACACAAAACAATAAAAAGTTATTGCCGATATTTCATAATACACGCACGAATGGAACACAGGAGGTAATTACACGCCATGAGGTGACCTTGGTGAGATCCATCGAGACACGTCCAGTGGCGTCTACAGTGCGACAGCTCGTTTTACTCGTACAACTTTAAAAGCTGAAGTATGTACTCCACTATCTATCCATATAACAAATCAGTACAGTAAAAATTAGTAAAACTAGCACTTTCACTTAAAATGACATAATACCGGCTGAATTATCAAATGTAGCCACGTATTCTTAATAGTAATAATGATAATACTAATAATAATGATAATAGATGTTTCTTATATAGCGCCTAATGCCTGGCGTCCACTAGAGCGCCGACAAGATTAGGAAGGGTTGCGGAAACAATTATGTCATTTCGGCATTGTTTTCGCGCCAGACGCGGAAAAGTGTGTGGATCATCGTTTCTTGGGACATTACTACGAATCTCTGCAGTCATACGTGGGAGGTTGTCCTAGGAATCAATCGGGAAGGTTGCGAAGTGCCGCGGAAAATGCTGATCGTAGTAGGACAGCGCGGATGAGATACTGACCTTACTGGGACGCCACAGGGATTTGTCCTATCGCCAAGTTTATTCATCCTATATTGTACACGAATGACTGTGTCTCAACCACTGACTCGGTGAAACTGATCAAGTATGCAGATGACACAGCCATTCTTGGACTCATGTGGGAAGCGAAATTGAATATAGAGATTCTGTGGACAATTCCTGCACATGGTGTTGAAAAAATTACCTTGAACTAAACCCAAAGAAAACAAAGGAAATGATAATTGACTTTAGGTCTAAAAAAGAAATGAACCCAACTGACAATCCATTGTCTCTCCTTTTTTTAATACCAAGTACTTAAACATAGACCTAGACTAATTAAGAATGTGGCGGGTAGCGGGTGACATAGATTTTGCTGATAACGGCACGAGGAGACCAAGATGATCCTTTTCAGGAAGAAAATGAACATGACTTTTTCAATTTGGAGAAAACTCGTTGTATGTTATTGAGTAATTCAATCTCATCTCTGGATGGTAATGTATTACTTCAAAACGCCACAATTAAAATGGTCGGGGAGTTAAAGTTTCTTCGTTTACTTATTGATAATAAGTTATCTTGGAAACCACAGACTGTGTATCTAAACAAATTTCTCTCTAGAAATGTTGGTATTATAAACAAATTGAAATATTTGTTTCCCTCTCATGTGTTACTCTTGTTGTATTCCACCTTGGTTCTACCGTACATAAGTTATGGCATTCTTGATTGGGGCAACTGTACGAAGTCTCAGTTGGATAGACTCTCAAAAACGGGTGATGAGAATAATTTTGAAAAAGCCTAGACTAGCTCCGTCTAATATATTATTCTTTGAAAATAAAGCGTTGAGACTAAACGATTTGTTTTATTACCAGTTAGGCAGTTTAATGTATCAAGTACGAATTCATGAATTGCCTCGGGTTTTACAATCAATGTTTAAAACGAATGATGGAATACATAGGCATTCTACACGACAATCATCTTTCTTTCATTTACCACTTCTTCGTACTCAGAAAATATTAATCTACACTGGGCCCTTCTATTGAAATCATCTTGATTCAAATCTAAAGCAAGCTTCCTCTCTTAAATCTTTTAGAAGAAATCTTAAACATTATCAAATTAGCTCTTACAGTGTAAGTCCATAACAACTGTACAGTATTTGGTTTTCTGCCTGTGTCTAAACAGAACATAAACAAAACCCTTTCCTTCAAGACATCTTTTTAATCATACTTAATACACATACATGTATTATTTGTATCTGGTTTTTCTACTACTATATAAACCCAATAGGCTGACATTAACTGCTAGTATACTAGTTCATAGTATGCTTATTTTATTTTGATGTTTCGTGATGTTGTATCTTTTACACACGTCTTGTCTCGTCTCTTTATTGCTATATATGTATATGTATACATAATTACATACATGTATTTCTTAATTCTCTCTGTTATTGGGGAACCTAGTTTAAACAAGCTGTGCTTTTCCTTAGGTTCTCCCATGATACTGCTTTTTGGAATTGTTATTGATTATGATATCTGTATTCGAAATTTTGAACGATGTATGCTCACCAATTGTAATGTTCATGGCAGATTTCTGCAGTATTATGAAATAAATTCATTCATCCAATCCAATCAATCCAACATTGTAGGCCCTGCTATGGAAATAAAAACATTACGGTGAGTAACCATGTACCATACCCCGGTTCCGCGGTCCCTGCATCATGATGAAAATCATCATTGACAAATAGGCCTACTCCCATGAGTGAAGAGCTAAAAACTAAACAATAAATAAATAAATAAATAAATGCTGAGAAGTGGGCTTGCATTTTTTTGTGGTACAGTATCTTAATCTAAAAAAATTAGCTAAATGCTAGTAGTTGCAGCAAGCAATAATTTCACGGGAAAGTCTTTGGAATCAAAGTTAAGTGTTCACATATTGTCGTAGCTAGTATGTTTATGATCAGAAACTTGCATAACCTTTGTTAAAGAGTGAAACACGCTGAAAACCAAACACACAGTAGACCACCAACATAGATAACCATATGTGGGAACGTGTAGTATTATTGATTAGAAAAAAAAAAACCGTCAACCGGCAGGAATGCCACGTTTATTTTGGTCAGCAAATTCACTGAGCACCAAGTGACGAGGTATTCCATGAACATGCTTTTTATAAATGAGCCTCAATGCTTGGAATCCAGTTTGCATACATTATTTGTTGCTATGCCCGGCAAGCTTCCAGGTTGTCAAGAACAACCTTTGTTTGAAAGGTATGCATAAAATTTGCATACATTACTGAAGCGGTCTATTGGATCCAGTGACAGGGTAATAATGCTGTAAGCGCTTTGGTCGGTTAAATTGTAACTGGTAAAACCTGTAGCGGCCGCACAGAAACGCTGCTAGTAGCAGGTTTGTTAGCGCTAACAAGTCGCAAACAAATCAGCCACTAACAACACGGGTAAGATGACCGCGCAGAAAGCGCTGTTAGGGCGCTGTTACAGCACTGTTAGTGGATTTGAGCCATAGAGTTAAAAATCTATGATTTGTGCATAGTAATCTATGTATAGATTGATGAATCGTGTTGATGCAGCATAGCACAGTGCGCGTGCGTTGTGTATATATGTGCATAAATGTGTATACAAAAGCACATTCTCCACTCCAGACCTCTGGGGAGCATTCCAGCCAGTCGCCTGTTTCCAAGCACGCACATGCTTAATCCAGCCACAATGACATTCGCATCTTACCAGGTATACCCATTTGACAAATAACTTTTCTGACAAGGAAACTATTAAAATGAGCCTTGAAAACTCTCCATATAATTCGAATATGAGAATTATGAACATTTCCTGCCTTTAGCCCTACAAGTACTAATACCAAAGAGTTTAAATACGAAGAGTGCTCAGTGCCGAAATAAAGCACGCGTATATATTGTGGTACATGTCGATCGGCCGAGAGGGAAAGGTTATAGTCTTAATCAAGATGTTTGTATTTTTTTATTTTCTTTATTTTTTCTTCTTTTTCTGGACAGCGCTTTTGCCTTTTGGTAAAGCCGTAACTAAAGGGCATAATCTTGATATTGTCCCTTCAAATACAAACTTATGTCCCAAAACAGATAGGAATCAACTCTAACTGCACCAGGGAGGAGAGGGTGAGAGTTGGGAGGGGGGCTTCGGACTAGATGTTTGTATTTTTGTTAAAGTTATTTGCTATGAAATTTCTATTAATATTTATGTGATGATGGGGGGGGGGGGGTCCAAATATGTTCCCTGATATTAAGCTGTACATGAGCAAACACTGCGATATCTGACGGGAATGTCGGGAAAAAGTTATTTAAAAATAATAATGTGCTATCTTTATTTTTCTATTAAATCAGAATATTTCATTTGATATGATTTATGGAAATTATAGGGATTATAGACCTGCAATGTAATTTTATTAGCCTTATTCTTTTAAAATTCAAGACAGAAAAGGCTTTAATAAAATGAGATTGCGTGCGAGCAATTCCTTATATAAATATAAAGATTACATTAAGAGTGGCGTATCCAAGATTATCCAGGAATGTACATGCCCCTATGTGCCAGCCAAAACAAAATCTGACATAATATGAAAGGAAATGTGTACCCCCCCCCCCCCCCCCCCGCACAGAAAGAATCTAAAGACTGTTATAATTTTTTCCTTGCTTGTCCTAAAAATTCAAAATAGAATGCATCTGATGATTTTTTTGTTCTCCCTGCATTCCTGGATACGCCACCAATATAACCAACTTACGGTAAGTTATTTGTAATATTCTGCTGTAGAAATGTGAGACGACAGGCGAAGAAAACAGTAGGGGCTTGCTCCGAAGCCATCACCAACGCAACAGGGCCTTTACCGATTGTACGAAAAGGGGGATGGCCTCCGTGTTTTGAATTGAATTAACTAGTAACCAACAATATAGCAGCTGATGATATAATTTAATTATTATCAATCCTATTCTGTCTTTGTAGGAATATCCCATTACTTTTGCCCCCATCTCTCTTTGTCTCTCCCCCCCCCCCCCTCATTTTTCTCATACTCTCTTTTCTCTCTTACAACAGATCTGTAAAAATTACTCCAATAGAATTGAGGAAAAAATAATGATCTCTTATTTTTTTAATTTGTGTTTTTATTAGGAAATCAACAGAAATCACAACAATTACAAGTGATTTACATGATTAAAAAAAAAATCACTGAGCAAAAAAAAAAAAAAAAAAAAAACCAACAAAAACAAACAGTAAAAATAAAGCAATTGGAACAAAATAATAAAAAAAAATAATAAAAATGATCTCTTATTGCTTCCCCCCCCCCCCCCCCCCAATCTTTCAATTTAATGAGATCGACCACCAACACTATGCAATTATATTCTTCACATCCATGACAGAATAGCAGGGGCGGATCAAGAGGGGGCGAATCGGCCGCGGTCCCCTTCTTGAAACCCAAGTTGGCATATACGGGATCTTGCCTAAATTGTGAAAAAACCCGGATCGAGCACCAAATTTAGTTTGGAAGCCCAAGAGCCTAACAATGTCGTTCTATTAACCCTCCGAGAAAAAGTTGTAAAAAGGCCCACCTCGCAAGACTGACCTCACAGTCCGGGCATGGATCAGTGGCGGATTTAGGAGGCTTTTAAATAAAATTGTATCCCCCTTTTAGAACTGATAACTTTTTTGGCTTGTCAGAGAATTATGGAGGAAAACTGGACTAATAATATCTGATACCCTACACCCCTCCACTGAGCGACTTTCGGAGGGCTGGCGAGAAGAAAAAAATTTGCAAACAACGAACAGCAAGCAAAAAAACCTTGATGAGCCAAGTTTTGGCAAACTGACATATCATCGGCAACGCCACCGGCAACGCCACCACCTCGATCGGGATCGCAGAGGGGTAGACCAAGCCTAGATAGTGCTAGACACCTATCATGTCCATGCACCTATTCCGCTCAGCTATTCCATGCTGCTTGCATGAACATCAGCCATTAGGCTAGGCGTAATGCGGTGATAGAACATTGATGATACGAATTTATGAATTTAACACATTGAATTTTGCCTCTGGTACATTAGAAATATAGTAGTGAACTGGAATTTAGTTAGATTTTCTAACCGGCTAGGTTGGGTTTGCTTTCGGGCGGACGTACGTCTGCTACATGGTCGTCTGCTAGTGCACGATCTCATTGGATGTCGTCACTCACGTGATCGGTACACGCCCATTTACATTGGGTCATCGATAACAAATTGGAATGCACGTGTAGTATGGCAAATTATTTTTTTTGGTCGAAGCATGCATATTCCCGGGGATTTGTGCGGGGTTTATTGGACTCACCGAGCCTCAATTATACCCTTCCATAGCTTTAAATTTCATGTAAATCACATTTTTCCTAATTTCAAATAAATACTAGGGGAATTAAAATCATTTCAAAACCCCTGTTTTCATGTGTTAACCAATGGGAGCTGGAAGGCCAAAAGCATGCATATTCCCGGGGATTTATGGGGGGTTTATTGGACTCATCGATCCTCAATTATACCCTTCCATAGCTTTAAATTTCATGTAAATCACATTTTTCCTAATTTCAAATAAATACTAGGGGAATTAAAATCATTTCAAAACCCCTGTTTTCATGTGTTAACCTATGGGAGCTGGAAGGCCAAAAGCATGCATATTCCCGGGGATTTATGGGGGGTTTACTGGACTCACCAAGCCTTCATTATACCTTATCAGAGCTTTAAATTTCATGTAAATCACATTTTTTACATTTTCAAATAAAAATTATGGGAATTATAATCACCCTAAAATTCCTTGTTTTTGCGTGTTAACCTATGGCAGGCGAGACGTTTTTGGTCAAAAGCATGCATATTCCCGGGGATTTATGGGGGGTTTACTGGACTCATCAAGCCTTCATTGTACCTTTTCAGAGCTTTAAATTTTATGTAAATCACGTTTTTTATATTTTCAAATAAAAATTATGGGAATTATAATCATCCTAAAATTCCTTGTTTTCGCGTGTAAACCTATGGCAGGAGAGACTTTTTGGGGGTAAAAAGCATGCATATTCCCGGGATTTATGCGGGGTCTATTCAACTAGTTGAGTCTTAATTATACATTTTCAGAGCTTTAAATTTTATTCAAGGCACATTTTTCAAAATTTTGATTTAATTCTGGGGGAATTATAATCATTCAAAAATTCCCGTTTTTGCGTGTTAACCTATGGGAGATGGAAGGCCAAAAGCATGCATATTCCCGGGGATTTATGCGGGGTCCCTTGCACCTTTTGAGCTTTCATTAAGCCTTTTCAGAGTCTCAAATTACATGTAAGCCACATTTGCACTAAATTCAAGGTAATACTAGAGGAACTGTAATCATTTTTAAAATCCATGTTTTCACGTGTTAACCCTATGGCAGATGACTCTGTCGAAAAGCAGGCATTATCCAAGGGATTCATATCGGCATTTATTGACAAAAAAGGTTCAAGAAATGTTTTTTTAACTATCCATCCTTTTTCTCGTGCAAAAATCAGACTTGAAAAAGATAGAGTAAGATATGAAATATCAAGAAAAAGTGAGACATCTTTTCACGTGTTATACCTATGGAGAACGTATTTTTCCGAGTCTGTTTTTAACACAGCAAAGTATGCCTCCAAAATGTACTACGGAAGTAGGTCAGAGTAATCTGTCTTGATACTATTTAAAGTCTTTGCTAATACTTGGTTGCTGTCAGCATCACTATATGAACATGGCGAACAAAGAAGCTGACACAATGTACAGCTTCTCATTGTACATTCCACATTTATTCTTGTAGACAAACATCTCTTCATTGCTATGTCAAAATATGTAGAACAGGTTTCACATGCATATCCACTTATTCTACTTATTTTACACAATAGCAATGAAGGATGATCTTTTGTCTACCAGAGCAATTGTGGAGGGTATAGTGTGTATATAGCTGTATATTTTGTCTGCTCTCTTTTGTCATTGTGTTCATAGTGCTTGTTAGCCGATTTATATTAGTCTTTGCGCGATTACTCTCTTGGAACACGTCATTACAGAGATATCTTTTACATTTTAAGCAAATTTACGACAGAAGCTATCGAAAACGATTTATTATTTTCTTTTTCTAATTTATTTTATTACTATGCTTTTAAATATTTAGTCTTACTTCATGACAAATTGAGAAAAGTTGGGGTCTTTACGTGAAATTTTGACAGATGTATCACGAATGAACCACGTTAAAACCACGGAAGAAGTACGAATAAACCACGCAAAGAACACGTAAATCTACGTAAAAGCCAAATCTGGCCCAAAATCGCACTGTTTATCTGCAGTTCATTCGTGATTCGTGCGTCAATTACGTAATTTTAACGCGATATGTGCGCCGTATACGCGATATAAACGTGATACATCTGTGGTACGTGAAAGGTCCGTTAAACATACGTGGACATACGTGGAACGGTCGTGGAAAGCCTAAAATTTGCGTATGCATATCGCAAAAATCACGCACAACTGCGTAAGATTTACATAAGATTTACGTAAGAATTGCGTTTTAACTACGTAAAATACGCATAAACTGCGTAAATCTCAACCGACCAAAATTTTTGAGCAGCTCAAAACAGAAATCACGTAAAGACCCGTCTGCCGAAACCCTCGATGGACATCTGCGCACATCGACGAATGAAAAACGCATGAAACACTTACGTATATCGCGCATGTATCACGAATGACCAAAATTCCATACGTGGAATATGCGCAAATTGTACGTAGTGGCTGTGTGACATAGCCTTGACGAACCAAGATCCCTGTAAAAACTAAACATGTTGTCATTTAACAACTGTTCGCTTATTTTTATGCAATTAATAGATTAAGGATTCCAACTCTTCGTATATTTTCCTTTATATATAGAGAGAGAAATAGAAAAGGAATCTATATGCATAGTGATCATATTGCTAATTGATTGACATAATGATCAATCTATATAGACGCTATTATGAATGATGTGATATTTACCTTGATCCTATCCCAAATCAAACAACTCTACTCAGATATGGTCCTTTCGGCATACCCTGTTTTACAGTTTTACAGTTTTACACATATTTAATTACCATTTATTTATTTATAACTGTCGATTTTGCCTAGTGTGTCCTAGGTGTGTAAGGTGTGTAAGGTGTGTTCTGGTATGTGACTGTTTATGTAGTCTTCAAGTCTTAGTCTTTTCCCACTACTTTCTATTACATCTACGTATGCATGAGTATTGCAAGTTATTCCAGAAAACTTTGAAGAATGAGTCCAGAAATAGTAATTCCGATTACTGCATGTGCTTTTATTCTGAACTATTTCCTTTCAACCATTATATCGCCGATGAAGACTTTTTTAATTGTTTTTCACCTTAATCAAAATTTGATAATAGGAAAACTTCATTATCCGAAATCCAATCCACTCCCAATAAATATAAACGGGGACTGCAATAGTCAAAGTCTCTCTCTCTTGATAAATAAACTGATAATGGTATGCTTAATTATGACTCTGATAGTAAAACCAGTGACTTTGTAAATGTGCTATTTTCATATGACTTACTTCCATTGATAACAAAACCCACTCGTATTACGAATAACACAGCAACGCTAATTGATAACATATTAACAAATGCTATCCCAGATAAAGTGAATCTACTCACACTTATCTGACCATTTTCCTATTCTTTGTATCAATTCTGGGTCACATAAAGAATTTTCATGTAAACATAATATCCCTGTAAAAATGAGATTAATCAATCTGGAGAGAATCCATGAAATTGAAGAAAATATCAGGGATATTGAATGGAGTGAAGTGTATGAAACAGATGATGTTAACCTGTCTTATGAAATCTTTATCAATTCAATTTCAAAGTTATATAATACATGTTTCCGACTAGATTATTCTTCAAAACAGGGAGGAAAAAAAACATGGGTTACCAAAGGTATTTTTAAATTTATTAAAAAAAAACAAGCATTGCTACAATATTGCAAGTATTTAAAATTTTCTCATCTAAGGAACAAAGTGAAGTATTCTAATTACCAAAAAACAAACTTGTCAATGCGATACGTAGCTCAAAGCGGATATACTATTCTGAGATTTTCCAAGATGTAAAAGGTAATATGAAGAAGACTTGGAATCACACCAACACTCTTTTGGGTAAAGTAAAGAAACCTATTATACCTTTTTATATGCACTATAACAACTTAAACATAATTACAGATGATCATAAACCTGAAAGGTTCAATCAGTATGTTGCTGGTGTGGGTCAAAAAATTAATAAATACATTCCTGAAACTGAATATTCATTTCACAGGTATCTGCAAGTAAAGGTTTTCCCGTCCATTTTCGTCACCTTTTCAATCAATTTCAAACAATGATCTTTCAATTTCGTCGCCGGCCCGCAGCAATTTGCGAATGCTTGTTTCAATTTCGTCTTTGATCATTCAATTTATAAACATTACCATTCAATTTCGTCATTTGTCGCTGACTTTCGTCACTTTCGATTCAATTTCGTCGGTCACAGTAGCTGGGCGCAAAACAACAAGATCAAAATCGTCTTTTGGGATTCGTTTTCGTCAAACTTTCACGCAAAATCGTCCTCTATACTACACTGCAGCAAGATGCATCTACATTGGCTCATCATATCGTTTACTCACCACCTGCATGATCACAATTATGCCACTTTCATCGTATATGAAACATATTTCAACTCGCAACAATCAATAAATCACATCATCTAACTCCACACAGATGAAATACTCTCACATGAACAACACAATACAACAAAATAAAGATAAAGAAAAGATGCAGTTGAAACAAGTTTTTTGGGGGGATATAAATAAACTTTTAAATAGATATATAGACAAATTTTCAATATTCATTGTCGAATAATAAGGTTCTGTAAACCTAAAATGCATCGATACATCCACTTGATGATGCAATCACAGATTGGAATAAAAAAAGAATGCTTATCATGCTTACATGTAGCTAAACATCAATATAAATATATGAATCACGTAAAAGTTAAGAAAAAATGGTTAAAGGTTTTATGTATCCTCTATAGAGAGGAATAAAAAACTTAAGACGAATTTGAACAGCAATAAAGTGAATTTGTTTGAAAAGACGACGAATTTGATCTGAACATTTTTACTCGCTTGCCGGTGGGGACGAAATCCAGTGACAATAAGCCACTTCGGAGATGCAATCTGAGCATGAGCAGATAAAGGTCATCTGTACCAAATTCTAAAACCCACTGACACTAATATTCGATATGTGCTCATGAATGTCATGTAATCATTATTCAATTATGCACCAATGGTGCATTCCATGATATCCAGGTGGAAGTATTCTTTTTAAAGGGGGAAACAAAAGCTATTCATGAGGCACCTCTATCACTCCCAGAGTTATTTTTCTGAAGTGCACATAAAGGGACCCTCCATGTCTAAAATATCTCTGGATATTTGGGGTCATTTGTACCATGCGCTAACCCCGAACTGGCTTATTTACGAATATGAATGCTAAATTGTTGAATTTGGTTGACCAAAGACGAAATTGAATGACATTTGGATGAAATCGATCCTCGTGTTTGAGCGCGGTACGCTTCGCCAGACGAAATTGAATTAAACGCTGATGAAATCGCTTGAATAGGTGACGAAAATGGGTGGGAAAACCTATAAATACTTCATTGTTCCTTAGACCAGAGGCGTCCATTCGTTCGAAATAGACAAAGCATTGGAGGGACAGGACATTGTTCACAAACAATGCTTGCCCCTCCAATATCTATAACGAACGAATAGACGCATCTGCCTTAGACCCACATCCATTTCGGAAATTACTAAATAATGGGTTTCTATCCTCGAAAACTCATATTAATGGTATTTGTTCAAATATATTTAGAAGTATTGGTATAGTATAGACATTAAGATACTTTTACCACAGAATGTTCTCATTGCTGTATACAGTGCGTATAAAAAAGTATACCCAACTTTGATAGCTTCTAATTAAAATGTTATAACCAATGTGAATTTGAAATTTATTTTATGGTAAAGAACAACTTGCAGTCTGTCCAGTGGTACCTCATTCATGACATTTCTGCTATGGATAATTGAGCACCAGGGATTTTAAAAAGTATTGTCACTCTCCTTGTCCAAGTTTGTGCTTATGCAATGAATGTGGGTCAAGCCCACTAAAATCATTTTAAAAGTTGAATCCTCCTTTGTGCTTCAACGCTTCATTGTTGTGATTCAGTGTATCTAAGCCTTCAATCCATATGATAATCTTTAATTTATTTTAACAGCCTTCTAACTTCTTGTCTCGTGATAACTAAAAACTCCCTGCTCATTTGTCCATTGCACCTGCATAAGGTGCATATGGAGTTTTTCGCGAATAGCACATGAACTCAAATGTTGACTGACCTTTTATACTGAAAAGAAGAAAAAGAGGGATGTTGAGAATTGCCAAGGTAATTGGTAGTAGAATTTAAAAAAAAAGAAGATAGCTTCCCACATGTTGTCTATTTTGAATGACTCAGTAAAAAGGCTTACCTTAAAAAAGAGATACGGATGAAGCCAAGATTGTGTTATCAACTTATCATGGCAAATAAAATATCATAAATTTAGCGTGGAATAAGTTTGAGTTTGAGTTGACTTTGACACATATTCAATTCAAATGCATAAAATCAATTGAAAATTACTCATCAATTGTTTTTAAACTGAAGTATAATTGGTTTTACCCACATTCGCTGCTTCAGCCCAAACTTGGTACAAGAGGATTTTGACAATACTTTTTGAAAAGCCTGCTGCCCAGTCATCCCTGACAGCAAAGTTATGAATAAGGTATCATTACACAGAAAATAAGTTGCCCCTTACTATGAAATAAATCTCAAGCTCATAGAGGTTATAACTTTTAATTAGAAGCTACCAGATTTGGGTATACTCTTTTTGATACGCACTGTATAACATTATCATATTGCCTCACATAATTTATTGTAATACTGCATGGGGTCATACATTCCCAAGTCATCTTTAAAAACTAGAAATACTCCAAAAACGGGCAATCAGATTAATAACTCGTTCAATTGACAGTGCTCAAGGTGAGCCTCTATTTTATAAACTAAAGACTTTACCATTGAAACATCTCGTATCATTTGACACTCTAATGTTTTAAAGTTTAAGTTTTTAAATATAATTCTGGTCTACTACCTCAAATATGTAACGATACGTTTACTTTGAATTCCCATGTGGATTCTTATAACACTCGTCAGAGTTGCGAACCGCCACTGTACATCATTTTTTTTTTCATTTTAATTCTATCTAACGTTGGAATGCGCTTGATAACAACACTAAAAGTAGCACCATCCTTTCCCGATTCAAAATGCTTTGTCGTAATGCTTTTCTGCTCTCACTTAAATAATTGCACAACTTGTGCAATATTTTACTGTAACTTTTCATTCATCTTCTCTTCCACTTCCCCTTTTGCCTCTCTCTCTCTCTCTCTCCCTCTCTCTTCCTTCACTCTCCCTCTCTCTCTCCTTTCTCTACTACCATCATGTATGTGTGTATTGTAACAAATATATATGCAAGTGTGTGTGTGTGTGTGCGTGTAACATTTAAGGTATAATATAGGTTTTCCCGGTCAATTTCGCAGATTTGTCATTCAATTTGATAAGGGAGTCATTCAAATTCGCGAAAAAGATCTGTGCCATGAAATTTATCATTCAAATTCATTTTGAGGTCATTCAAATTCGCACTTCGGTCAAGACATTTAGCGTTTACATCATTCAAATTCAAATATGCGTGGAGAGCATTCAAATTCGCTACCTCGCTTGGAAGCGTCTTTTCGAGCATTCAAATTCGCACGTGGGCATTCGAATTCGTAATGAGTTCATTCAATTTAGCATGTATTTAGCGTTTGTGTGTTTTTGCCCAACATGACATAGGCCTACTATACAAAGGAAACATTATATATATAACATAATTCATGATAACTACATGTACGTTATGAATAACATTTTTCAGAGTATACATTGACAGCCAACACAGTGACACACTCACTATATATATATATAGTTAGACATGAAAAAACAGATTATGAAAAAGAATAAAAATCAATCAAGAAAATAAATGAAAAAACAAGATTATGAAAAAAAAATAAAAATCAATCAAGAAAATCTGCAATTCTGCAGGCACTATAAACGTTAGAAATGAAGAACAAAAATTCCTAGAACTAAATTTCAAAATGATGATAAATCAGAAGAAAATAAAATAAAAATAATAAATCAGAAGAAAAATAAAAGAATGTTATTGATTATAGAAAAACACACCCATGTGTGCAGAAAACTCATAAGGAAAGAATTAAAATACCAAATAATTATCAACTGACAAAATTTAGTGGAACTACATTTGATTTTGAATGCTCAACGTGTTAAGTTGAATGATCCGAAATGAAATTGAATGCTGGAATAACAGTATTGCGCAATTCCCTTGCCATTCTTTGCTAAATTGAATGAATGTTTTGCGAACTAGGTGCATTTAGTGCGAATTTGATTGACAAAAACTTAGATTCAAATGACATAAATACAAAATGAAATTGACTGACGATCTTACGAAATTGACCGGGAAAACCTATAATATGTAATACGTAGTATATAATTCTGTATTGTATTGACTGTGTAATTGTTCCTTGTGTACTTATTAAGGGAGCCCCGTTCTTACAAGCTCACGCTTCTTTAGGGGTACCCTAACCATTTTGTTTTCTTACTTTATGTCTGATATGTTTTGTTATGTTATCAGTGAACAATGTATGTACAACATTACTTTTGAATGTTTTTAATAATGGTTGAATAAATAAATGAAATGAAAATGAAATACTAAATACCTATTCATACCATGGTACTTTTCTATTGATTTATGTGAGAGACTGGAAACGTCTCTTCAATACCTAATTGATAAATGCTAATTTCTGGTATTGTTAAAATGTTTATTTTAAAGTAATTGTGTAAATAGCCCCATAGTCCCTTGTAATTACAATTTTCGTTATATAGGGGATAAGTTATTGCACCTATTAAAAAACACCCCGCCGTTTATCATCACACTTACAATTTTTCACTATGCATGTGAATGTGAGTTTAAATTTATTGATTTTTTTTTTACTGATGTATTAGGTGCCTCCTTAGACGAACCAAGTCATGAAGATAGTCCTATATTACTGGATGAGGTCGTGTGGCTTTCAGATTCCATTGGAATTCGTGAAGTGAACGAAGTGGAGAATGGAGTCCGAATTCGAATGAAAGATATTTTACACCCAATAGGTACGAATGAGAACACCGCTAAACACACACACGCACACATGTACTTGCGTTGGGGGGGGGGGGGGGGGGGGTTCAGAAGGAAGAGAAAAGAAAAGTGTAAACATAAAGGTATTTTTGTTTTAAGTGAGAGTCCAATAAGGGGGGGCGGTGGAAACATAATGAGTGGTCACAGTTTAGGGGGCGAGGGTGTGAGAACCAAATAGAGAGAGTGAGAGAGATGGCAAGAGAGAAAAGGGGGAAACGAAGAGAGAGAGAGAGAGAGAGAGGAAGAGGAGAGGCGAGACACTTCTTCTCCTTCTTCTTTTTCCTCCCTTGATTTTATTCTCTCTTCTTTTTTCTTCGTTTCTCTTATTCTTAATTTCTTTTCATTTTGCCCCTCTTTCTTTTTGTCCTTTCCCTTTTATCCTTTTATTTTCGAGCCTTATTTTCCTTCCTCTCTTCCCCATCCCCGTCTCTCACTCTCTCTCTATCTCTCTCTTTCTCTGTCTTTATACCCCTCCCCTTTTTAAGCCTTTCCTTCTTTTTTTCTACTAACTTCCTCCTCTTCCTATGTCTGATATTTGCTCTTTGTGTCTCGCTCCCCCTCCCTCTTTCCT
This sequence comes from Heliocidaris erythrogramma, assembly GCA_025617745.1. Taxonomy (NCBI): domain Eukaryota; kingdom Metazoa; phylum Echinodermata; class Echinoidea; order Camarodonta; family Echinometridae; genus Heliocidaris; species Heliocidaris erythrogramma. The sequence continues at coordinate 26,792,464 of CM046854.1, read as the reverse complement.
TTCCCCATTTCTCTCTCGCTATCTCCTTTTCCCCTTTCTACCACTTTTTATTCTTTGTTTATTCTCTTATCTTTTTATTCTACTTTTCTATGTTTTCTTTCACACCTTTTCTTTAAAACTATTTTTCTTTTCCTCCTTCCCCGTTCTACTTCTCAATTGTCTCTTCTCTCTCTCTATTGCATTCTAACTTCACTGTGACAGTATCCTTGAGAGAAATACGCTTAGCGCACTGCGTTGCCATGTTAGATGTTTTCACAATAAATTTCATCATTTTCAGATAATATAGGCAAAAATTCGAATATTCACTGTTCTCAAAGATTTCTTTATATATTTCGTTTTTGTAAATATATTATACATTTATATAGGTATATGTATAACTCACTGCCATTAGAGGGACGAGACGATCAATGAAATATTGGCTATATATGTTATTGATCACAAACCATAAAACTCTTTTCTACTTTGTAAAAAGTTCATTTTAATTAAAATTCTAACTTGAAATCAACTCTTATTACACATTGCAGGAGAGGGCGATAATAGTAGCATCCGTAACCGCATCCATTGTCCCATCCTTGTGTACAATATTGGGTAAGTATATTTCAAATAATCGTTAGTATATTGTGTAAATGTTGCGTATTTCATTAAAATATTGCACACCAATAAGAACACACAATAAACTTGCTTTATCCTTGTGGACAATTATAACACCAATAACAAACCTGTATTTATGTATCAATAATCGTTAAATATCCAAAGAAAAGTAGTATGTGCAATCGATGGTACAATAGAATTAATACCTGAAAAGAATAAGGGGGAATTTCATTTCAACCTCTTTGAAGCTATGGCCATGATTGGCAATAAAACGAAATAATTACATTCATTGACATTCAATTTGCATTCTTTTGTTTAGTTAAGACTGTCATATTAATTCAGAATTTAATGTTTCGTGTTGTTTTTGTGGGTTTTTTTTCTATGATCCCTCTGGAATGCAAGGAAGCACAAAGAAGGAAGTGGCTCGGAAAGATCACTGGCCAACCTTTCCACGGTAGTGTGGAAGCGTATAGGTAAGTTTGGGTAGTGAAATAGTCTCCAGCAAAGCAGAAGTTCCCTTAACATGTTCATTCTCTCTTGCACTTCTGTAGTGAAGAGGGAAACCCAGTATTACAAAGCAAAAACAAAGCAAAGATCACAAAATAAATGCTCGTATTAATGAGAATTTCTTTATACAAACAAAAACACTTTTTGTCTTCATCTTCCTCCATCCATGATTATCAAACTGGAATTTATTTTCAGGAATCCCCTTTAACCCTTCAAGACTTGCTGGGTTAGGTGTGGGGTGGAGTATTTCCCCTGCTACTTTTAACACAAGAAATAGTCCTACTAGCCAAAATGAACTCGCAACTCCCAAATTACGTAAAGCTAAATGTTTCACATGCCGAAAAGCTTGTACTCACTAATTAGATGCATTATGTAACCTGTTTCATCGACTTTAATCACAATATGCAATCAATCCGAATGTCTTTTGTTTTTATTTTTAAAGAGTCAAACTGATTGAATGGAACGTAAAGGGGTTATATTAATATGTATGAAGAGCGAAAACTAGATTAATGAATAAAGACATACACAAGTGTGTTTTTTCTATTTGTATTTTTATTAGAAAACTTGATGTGAGGAGAAATAGTTTACACAGGGAGTTGCTTGCAAATGACTTAATTGTTAGCTGGGGTACCATATGACGTCCTATTTAGTGTATACCTTTACTATACCCGCCTATTATATGGTGTGTATGACATAATGAACAAATAATATTCGCGCCCTTACTCACGCAGAGATATTACGCGAGATTATAAATCCGAAGTATTGACTATTATACGCCCATGGTCTTTATTTGGCATAGAAGAGCTTGAGATGATTAAATATGTCACCAATCCTCTATTAGCGGGTATATATATATATATATATATATATATATATATACATATATATAGAGAGAAAAGACAAATATAAATCAAAAAAACCGTAGAGATGTCAAAAATCCGATACTTCGGGCATAGCCCTTTGTCAAGGAATGACAAATTTATTAAGCGTCAAACAAAAATAAGGGGAAATAAAAGACGCGCAAAATGGTCGCGTAGAAACAAAATGTAAGAACGCCCCAGAAGTGATGTAACAATACATCAAGAGAAGAATAACGAAGATTATTCACCATCCTCTGATGTCCCTCCTCCTCTCTCATTTGATGAACTTCAACCCCGCAAATCTGCATGGACCCCACCTGAGGGACAAGTTTCTAACCTTGATTGCTTCATCAACAAATGCCGCCTGGAGATCAACAGAAGCATGAGTAAAGACGACACTAATCCCATCGGCTCTTCCAACCTCGACCGCTCTGAAAAGGCCGCCCTCCAGAAGCTCCGCAATAACACCGATTACATCATAAAGCCTGCTGACAAGGGTGGTGCTGTTGTGGTCTGGAAACGGGAACTGTACATCGCCGAGGGGCTACGTCAACTCAACAACACGGATTTGTACGAAAAGATCACATCTGACCCAACTGACGATTACCAGAAGAAGGTTTCCAATAGCATCAATCACCTGATTCGCTCTGACAAGCTTCCTCCCGCGTGAAAGGGTTGGTACAGAGGAACCCTAAATCTCCGAAATTCTACATGCTTCCCAAAATCCATAAAGATGGAAACCCAGGAGGCCCCTTGGTGTGTCAACAATCAACTGTCCCACGGAACTAATTAGTCAATATCTTGACAGCATTTTCGCTCCTTTGGTTCGAAGGTTACCCACTTATGTGAAGGACTCTTCGGAGATGATACGGGTTCTTAACCCGTTGAGTACTGAATACTGTAAAACCCATAGGCTTAAAAACAGGGAGCACCCGGTTCCCGTCGGCACTCCACTTCTTTTCCGGAAGAAAGTTTTTTACTTTTTATCATGGATGTCCGATCTCTGTATACCAACATCTCACGTTCCGATGGGCTCGCTGCTGTCCGCTACTTCCTTGAAAAGCTCCCATCTCCGCACAGACCTGACGATGACACAATCCTCCGTCTCACTGATCTGGTTCTCAGCCTCTCGGCCTTCAGCTTCGACAACTCATTCTATCGACAAACACGAGGAGTTGCCATGGGAACCAAAATGGGGCCACCCTTCGCCTGTCTCTTTATGGGCCATCTCGAGACGAAGATTCTATCTGTTGATGACACGCAACAGCCCCTTCTCTTCAAAAGGTATATCGACGACAACCTTGGTATTGCCACCGGGACGGGGGAGAACCTACTCAACTTCATCCACAAATTCAACTGTTCTCATCCTACGGTGAAGGTTACTAAGATCTCTAATAGATGCGTGTCGTTCCTGGATATTGACATCTCTCTTACTGACACCGGTATCAAGACTTCTGTCCACTACAAACCGACTGACTCTCATGCGTATTTGAATTATGCATCATCTCATCCACCGGCTTGCAAGCGGTCTATTCCGTATTCTCAACTGACACGTGTCCGTCGACTTTGCAGTGAGGATGATGACTTCCAACGGCATGTTGATAAGATGACTGGTTTCTTCATCCAGAGGGGATATCCTGATAGCATCGTCACCTCTGCCAAGAGCAGAATTCTCAAGCAACCTCGCGTGGCCGTTTTGGAACCTCGTATGGCAGCCACCCTGTCCTCACGTACCACCCCACCAACCTACGTGTTATCAAGATCATCAATGATAACTTCTCCCTCTTGCGAGATGACCCAACTACCGCAGGGATCTTCAAGGAGCCGCCTCTCATAGCGTATCGTAAGGATCACTCGTTGCGACAAGCCTTGGTATCTTCCCGACTGCCTACTACTCCTGACCTCTCCCAGAGTGGTACCTATCCCTGTGGCAGACCCTGATGCAACACCTGCAAAGTCACCACTGCCACTACCACCATTAGAGGTCCCAAGTCTCAATGGGCCATCCATGGATAGTTCTCCTGCACAACGGATGATTGCATTTATGCTGTCCATTGCACCCAGTGTCTTCAGTTCTACATAGGAGAAACTAAGCGCCGACTAGCTGATCGTGTGACAGAGCATTTGAGGCCCATACGACACGACTGGATTACCTGTGGCAGCTCACTTTAATTCTCACAACCATGACATCCAGAACTTTGAAGTGTGCATAGTACGCAGTTCTTTCAGCTCCGACCAGCTACGCAAGCAGGAAGAGGAACGTATGATTTTTCGCCTTGGCTGCCTCCAACCAAGAGGAATTAATGTTTCTTTCCGCTCATTTCCCATCACGTAATTTTCTTTTTCTTTTCTTTTCTTTTTCATGTCCCTTTCTCTTTTCTCTTTCCCTCTCTTTCTTTTCTTTCTCTCTCTCTTAGCTCTTCTTCGTTATTCTTCTCTTGATGTATTGTTACGTCACTTCTGGGGCGTTCTTACATCTTGTTTCTACGCGACCATTTTGCGCGTCTTTTATTTGCCCTTATTTTTGTTTGACGCTTAATAAATTTGTCATTCCTTGACAAAGGGCTATGCCCGAAATATCGGATTATTGACATCTCTACGGTTTTTTTAAGATTTATATTTGTCTTTTCTATTTGTATTTTACCAAAACCGACGCAGAACACTTTCTTTATACATATATATACATGTATATATATTTCTTAATACATGATACATAACGGTAATTATAATAAATGCGAAATCAATCAGGAAAGCGAAATGAACGCTACTTTAAAAAGATAAAAGAAAATAAAAAAAGTAAAACAGAAAGTAATGAAAAGACAAGCGAAGGGATTAAGGATTAACAATTAACCTACCAGAGGGAAATAAGATGTAAAGTATGATTCTACGAATAGAGAGACCAGATTAAAAGTGAAAACAACTGGATGAATTACACTGCGTCTCCAATACGCCTCTGCCTTTGCGCAGTTAATCAATGACCGTAATCTTTAACATCTGACCCTCATGGTCCAAAACTTTTGTTCATGCTCATGCAAACTCTAGTCATGTTTGGTTAAAATGCTTAAATTTTTTTTCATTTTTTTCTGAGGATTCTAACACTTTTCTGATCCTGTGACTTTTAGCCCTGGACCTCTTACACCAAAATCTAATCAATTCTTTCTTACATAATAAGTTTGTGTAACTTGCTACAATAAAATAAAATGTAATCAGGACTTTTAACCTAATTTTTCTAACCATGTGACCTTTGACCTCTTGCACTAAGAATTTTATCTATTGATGCTTACATGTGGACAACCCGAAAATATAATGCTTCTAGCACTTTTGTGGCGGAGGCATAAAGAATGTTATGAACAATGAACCCACTGACTACTGAATTCGCTTATTTACACCATCTACTAAATGTGAGTTTTCACGGGGCATGCGAACAATTCGCGAAGGATGCAAATGTCGAAAAAGTGGCAAAGTCCAACATTTGGAGAAGTTCTTCTCCAAATGTGTCGCGAAAATAGAGACGTAAACCATTCTTGCACACGAAGAGACCAATCAACTCAAGACAGCTGTCAACTCTGTGGACTAGCCATAGTTCTGCAACGCTACACACGACATTCGCACATACGTTGTGAGAACTACGCACAAACTGCGCAAGAATGGTTTGCGGCTCCATTTCCGATAAACATTCGGAGAAAAACTTCTCCGAATGTTGGGATTTTGGCATTTTTTAACATTCGCATCCTTCGCGAATCGTCTGCGTGCCCCTTGAAAACCCACCTTTAGACAGTGGGTTAACAAAAAATTTAAACAAGCAAAGAGAAGAAAATAACTAAGACCATTAAAACAATATGTATTACCACAATCTCAAGTATAATTTTGGACAAATGGATATGAAGCCTGTAAATCTTATAGACCAAGTCTGTAAATCTAAATCTATTTTTCTTATTATTTATTTAATATGGCATTGTGATTAGCTACATAGCAATTTAATCAGTTCATATTTATTAGCGGCTAGCAAAGCGAGTGAGCAGAAACTTGTGCCATATTTCCTCTTTAATCACAGTTTTCGGAAAGGTGTATGGTCTATAATGCAAGTAAAATCCATTGAGTTGTATGTGTGAGGATGATTCCTTATGACTCAATTCGTTTCATAAAAATGGCGCTAAACTGTTTATTAGGGTTTACCTAGAGGATACATGAACCTGTGTTTTCCCGTCTCTCTATTTCTGAAGTTTGCCTTTACAACCTTAACATTACCGTTTTGCGAGGTGGCATTGAGGCCGAGTAGAAATTTATTTGGGTTCTAACAGCAATTTGATAATTATTTATATTTCAATAATTTAATAAACTTAGCTGAAAAGTCACCTTTTTTACCGTCTCTTGAAAATTTGGATGGGGATGGGGTGGAGGGGGGGGGGGGGGAGGACTTCCCCCTTTCCCATTAAAATACGCTAGTGGTCAAATTTATTCTTACTTTCTTTACCGGCAATGTTACTGCTATGCTACTTACTCTATTGGCATCTAAATTCGAAAATATATACCTTGTAGTTTACAATTACTACAGCGATTACAAACTTCACTATATTTTGAATCATAGTAAAGTTTTGGAAAGTAGGCTAGACAATTCCCCGAAAATATGTTTTTAGTGCAATGTGTAAAAATTGACAAGTTAATGCAGGAACAAAAGCAAATTATTTGGACAATCTTTAATGTTTTGGGGGTCGATAACTGCTAAAGAAAAGTATATCAGTCAGACCCAGCTTCGGAAAACCGAGCGCAGGTATATACTCCGAAAACGGCGTATGACTATAGAGCCCCCATCGTTCAGTATGAGGCAATGTGTACAAAAGGCATGGGGAAAATCTTGCAAAGTCAACCAGCCAAAGATTTTTATATAAATTTTTAGAAATAATGCTGCTTGTCAATTATCTTCAGAATCCTTGAATGATTCGTCATATGAAATTACTTTCAAATGACAAACGTTTGAAATAAATATATCCGCAGCATTATTTTTCAAAAATATATCATCAACAGCAGGTCGACATTGCACGATTTCCCCCATGTGTTTTGTACACACTGTCTCACACTGAACGATGAGGGCTCTATAAATCTTCCTCCATACGCCGTTTTCGGAGTATATACCTGTGGTCGGTTTTTCCGGACTTGGGTCTGACTGTATATGTAGGGTTACAAAGAATACCCTTCACTTTGTAAAGATAGTGCCTTTCGCCAGTAAACGTCGCATATAACCATGATAATAAGAGGCATTACAATGAATATTCGTTAGTCCGATTATCACATTCACATTACGCAATTTATGGTTATAATAGTTCTTATAACAGCCTCCTTCTCTCCACATTTAGTGATGTATCCTATCCTCGTTCTAACACACGCTGATCCATCGACTGATGAGGAAAGTATCTCAAGGCGGCTTAGTGACGTGACTCGAATACCCTCTGATCATCTTTTCGTCATTAGAAACTCTCTGCAAGGAAACCAGGAATTACAGGAAGACGAAGTCATACAGCTTTTAGATATAGTCCTAACTTGCACAAAGATCGTGAAAAAAGTTGCCAGTAAACTGGGTCGACGTGTAAGAAGGCTATCTGCGTCAGAGAGAAGTAGGTTTTTCGCCGGGCAAACACAGACAATTCAATGAAATTTGAAAGTGTCCGTCAGCTTATTTAAAAGTGTTATGATCACAGTATAGATCAAGGGATATGGAATACGATGTGTGAAATCGTTATATACCAGTCCTATCACAAGGATCAGGCCCGTAGCCAGGGTTTCTAAAGGGGTGGGTCGTTTTTGGCAAAAGTGGACCTTTTTGTCATAATCAATACGGACCTGCTAGGGGGGTCCGGGGGCACTGCAACTCACTACACCAATTCTGATGCTGTACAACTGACAGCGTGTGAGTAATTCTGGTAACAAAGATTAAAGGTGTGTGTGTGTGTGTGTGGAGGGGGGGGGGGTGTTTCATGAAAAAGTGGACCTCAGCCCAAGAAGGGGGGGGGGTCGTCCGACCCCTCCGACCCCCCTCTGGCTACGGGCCTGATGATATTTAACGATGGTAAGTCGATAACTGAAATGCATGGACACTTTTTCGTTGGATAAAATTGAAGTAAACGGTGTTGGCAAGTGAATGCTGGAAAGTGGTACAATGAATTGGAATAATACATGTACATTACGCTGAGTAGGTAGGCAGGGAGAAAGAAGAAAAAAGGTTTAACAAGTGCCCCTTCTTAAAGGCCAAGTCCACCGTAACAAAAAGTTGATTTGAATAAATAGAGAAAAATCCAACAAGCATAACACTGAAAATTTCATCAAAATAGGATGTAAAATAAGAAAGTTATGGTATTTTAAAGTTTCGCTTAATTTCGCAAATTAGTTATATGGAAATCCTGCTCAGTATGCAAATGAGGGAACCTGTGACGTCACCCACTCACTATTTCTTTTGCATTTTATTATGTGAAATATAGAATATTTTAATTTCTGCCGATTTCACAATTAGGAAACTCTCATTGAATTGTGTATAGGTTGCAACAATGGTAATTACACATGTTCAGCGAGGAATCAAACCTTGTTTCACATTATAACAAGGAAAAATTATATTATTTCGTATTTCATGTAATAAAATACAAAATAAATAGTGAGTGGGTGACGTCACTGGTTCCCTCATTTGCATACTGACCAAGATGTGCATATAACTGTTTTGCGCAATTAAGCGAAACTTTAAAATACCATAACTTTCTTATTTTACATCCTATTTTGATGAATTTTTCAGTGTTATGCTTGTTGGATTTTTCTCTATTTATTCAAATCAACTTTTTGTTAGGGTGGACTTGGCCTTTAAGGCAGCCGAAACAGAGTCCATTATCCTTAACAAACTTCCCTTTCTTCTGCATCTTCTCTGAATTGAAGAAAGAAAATTCAGTAAGATGATGCTGACCATTGTAGAAGCAGCATGAAAGAGTCCCTTTCTCAGCAGAGCCATCTTTTTTATTCTGACCAGTTCCTGTCTGCAAAGATCGGGCAGTAGCTGATTTTTTCCTTTCCTTTGAGGTCTGCAAGCCCCGAAGAGAGATAGCAGGGTCACAAGCAATGACCGCTTCTCCATCAACGAACTCGGTGAAAATAGAGAAGGGTGGGAATGTCCCCAATAGACCAGTTGCAACTCTCGACCCGACTCTTGGCCAGGACAAAACTGTATAGTTATGTGCTGCGTAAAAATTTCACATTAATTAATTATGCTAATTGCGTGAAATCAGAATTTTGCTCTAAATCATTGAAGCTCAAAAAATGCTAATATTTGGTCTAGACACTCTTTCCAGTATTGTTAGCAAATATCCTTGGAAAAAATTTGGTATCAAAATTGATTTCTTATGTATTTCATTGTATTTTAAATTTCTTATGTATTTCTTTGTTTTGTTTACCTTATGTTGTTTATTGTTTTTTTAATGACATTTGTCGGGGACACTTTTGCAATCATAAACAGCATACAATAAATTAATCTAATCAGTAAAACTAAGAATATTCATAGACTTATAAATTTTGGCTGAAAAACATTTTCAATTTTTTCAATTCAATTCAATTCAATTTATTTCAACCATTTAAAAATACAATATTACATGGCATCACATTTACATTGCACAACATAATAAATGGTTTGGACCCTAAAGAAGCAGTGATCTGCTTATTAACAGTACAAGAAAAACAAACAAGTAGTATCAAAGGGAGATAATATAACACGCACACACACACACACACACACACTCCCACACACGCACACACATATACCTGCGTGATAACCTGATGAGTGCAGGTCGAAAAGCTTCGTTATCATGTCTCTTTTTCGTGCCATATTGAAATAAACAATGTTTAAAGTCATAGAAGAAATAGAAAGGTAAACAAAGGAAGTGATATAAGTAGAAAAAGAGTTTACTCAGTCATGGATAGAAGTTGATTAAATATATATTTCTTATACAATAATTTAAATCTTGTAATTGTAGAACTGGATCTCATATTGCAATCTAGACTGTTCCATTCACGTACCCCAACAGAAGATAAAGAGTTATAGAGCAAGGTTGAATGACAAAGAGGAATATGTAAATGTTTGCTTTGTCGAGTTGGGTAATTATGAATAGATGAATTTTTTGGAACATATTGAGAAAAACAGATGGCAACAGACTTTTGTGAAATCTAAACATAAATATGGATGTGTTAAGCTTTATTTTAAAACTCTAAATATTTTCTTTTATGAAATGGACTGGGTTTTCTTAAACTATTTTCATATAATCTGTGTTTACGCTTCACCGAGTTCAGTATAGCTTGTGTAATCCAAGGTTTCTGTGTTTTTCTGTTATGTTTCATTGATTTAAGAGGAAAACATTTATCATACATTGTATTAAATTTATCAAAAAAGTTATCATAGGAGTCATTCGCATTTTCACAATTATAAACATCATTCCAATCAACAGTTGATAAACATTTCTTAAACAATGACAAAGTTGAATCATTAATAATACGGTTTGAAAATGAAATGTTTGAAAACAGGCTTTACATATATTTCAGTTGCAATTGAAAACACTGGAAAGTGATCAGAAATATCACTGTAAATAATGCCCTTGTGTTTTTCTTCTATATTGTTTGTAAATATATTATCAATCAATGATGCCTTTTTTTCAGTAATGCGTGTTGGTTTTGTAATTAAAGGATACAAATTAAAAGAAAACATAGTGTCTAAGACTTCATTTGTTTTATTATGGATACCGGAATTGAACAAGTTTACTTTTTTGGTATTGAAATTATACATGAAAGCACGTTTTTGAGAAATTGGTCTGACGTGCAAGTACGTAATGTTGCGCAACTTTGGAACCGCATGGCCAGACGTATCTAATTAGGTCTCAAAAGATGCGTGAGAGAGAAAAAAGTCCTGAAACGCCGCGGTGACAGATTTGCGCATTGCGGACATGTCGCGAGAAATGTCCAGGGGAGGTGTGGATTCTGCCCCTCCCCCCCCCCCCCCGGCCCTTTTATGGTTAAACTGTTGACAAGAACATCATCATTGTTGGGCTTGTCTGATGGATGATCACCAACTTGTGATGAAAATTTTACATCTTTCTCTGATGCAGGCTCCATAGGAAGAACAGGATCATCCATCTTAGTTACAGATTCCATAGGAGGAAAATTGCCGCCTCCATCGGCTAAACTCTTAACTTGAGAAGAAATTGATGCTTTACTGTTGATCCAGTTTTGAACTCTTCCTCTAGGTGAACGGGAACCTGATTTTGAAGAAAGAGCTCCGCCTTTCAAATGTAGAATGACTCTCATGGTCTCTCTCTCATTAAGGATGAGTGCTCTTCTTCCATCTCTTCATGCCTTTCTACACCATCATCTTCAATACTTTCTGAAGGAGCTAAGGCGGAAAGCTCTTCTTGCGCAGATATGGCCTTGTCCATAGCCTCCTGCACTCGATTTCGGGATTCTTTAATCACCTTAGCTCTGACGTCATCTTCAACTATAAGCTGCCTATGCCTATTTGCCGTTCCCCTCCAAAGTCGTATGGCATCTTTCCATGTCTTGACTGTGACGGTTGCCTTGTACTGTAAATCCTTCTCTGTGGATCTTCTATCCCGTCTGCTCTCTTCTCCTCCTTCCGACATGATGAAGGTCTCTTGGTGATCATGGTCAAGGAAGATTCACCTCGTAAAATGAGCCAGTTCACTCAATCTCATGAGCTTTTAGGGGCTGAACATTCATCCTAAAAGGTTGCATGGGGCAAATTCAACTAACAGAGTCCTCACAACCGAGAGTGTTCTCTCTGCATCGAGTATTAATTTTGTTGCGAAGGGTTTCTACTCCAAAGAGTTTTGGCTGTGAAGAGTTTTCAATGTGGCTGTAGCGAGGCCGACGACAAAGAAAGAGACAAAACAGAGGTTTCTGTATGAATCGGTGACTTTAATAATGGAGTCAATTGTACTTGATGGCACTCCATTTTCCGTATTCTGTTCCAAATTCCCATCGAAAATTCCTATCCGAAATTCGAACCCCAAATTCCGTGAAAACTGTGGAATAATAACACAAAGGATCATAAATAATAGTACATTATGTTCATCAAAGCAACACTAACCTCTTGCAATCTGCATTATGATATTACATTCACTGACTCAAATAACAAGTATTCAACCTGGATTTAACTACTAAACTAAACTATGGTGTGATAAAACAATGTAACTACAGAAAAAAAAGTTAATAGTTGGAAAGAGTCTACCCAAATAAATGTTTCAATATATTATAAGGAAAGTTTCATACCTGTGGATAGCTTAGGGTCTCTTCTATCAAATGACACTAAAATATCAAGCAATTTTTTACGCTTGAGTGAGCAAAAGCCGTTCTTGTGAAAGGGTGCAGAATCCAGACTTAACAAGAATTGTACTGGCTCTGGCTCGTATCAGCCAAGCTGAGAGTCATGAAAAGGCTTGGAAATGTCCATATTCTGGTCAGTAAAAGGCAATTTATGAAATAACAAGCATTGTTCTCTGTATGTCCTTTCATATCCCATCAACACCTTTTGCTTGAGTGAGCAATTAAGTACTTGTTTTGAGTGTCAAAATGTTACTTTTGGTGAGTCTTTTAATTTCACCTGGTTTTCTCACTCAACCATAACGTTTTGATGGGATACGTCAGGACATAAAGTGAACAAAGTCTGTTCTTTCATAAATTGTCTTTTAATTATCAGAACATGACATTTTTGTAACCCTTTTCATGACTCTCAACTTTGCTGATACCAGCCAGAACATAAACAAACAGTTTTCAAGTATGGATTTTGCACCCTTCCACATAATTGGCTTTTGATCACTCAAGCATAAAATATTGTGAAATATTTTGGTTTCATATGATAGAAGAGACCCTAAGCTTTTCACAGGTATGAATATTTCCTGAAAATATTTTGAAATATCCAAATGGGGAGACTTTCTTTAACTGTCAATTTTAAACTGTTCTCAACTTCGTTCATACCAAATCTTTCTAATTCTACTTTTAGTGCTTGAGCACTCTAAAAATGAAACTTCAAAGTATTCAGCACTATTATTCATCTTCTTAGTTCAAGGTCAAAGTAAATGCATTATAATAACATAGACTTGGATGTCTTACATAATGGCAATGTACATTACGCACATCAACATTTGTCTGTATGAAGTCAATTGAAAACATGCCATCTAGTTTCAACTTTTTGTTTGACAATTTATTAAAAAATACATGAGATAAGCAACAAAACTATTAAACCTCTTTGCCTGCCTTTGTGACAAATTAAGATTCTAAATCTCCAGGATACCTTGGCAAGAAGGAGAATCCTCATCCTCACAAACAACCAACATCATTGTGTCTTCAGTGTGTATGGTGCTATACTAGACATTGCCTAAGGAAGTGCTCATACATGATGTATATACATGTCATACTGACTAAATGGCTTGAGTGATAACAATTTTAAGTGTATTCACAAAATAAATAGCTTTCTTCTTATAATAATAATAATAATAATATGTTCCATTTATATAGCGCAGCTACTATATGAATATACTCTACTGCGCTTAATACAAAGTATCACATTATTAACCCCATTAAATCTTATAAACTTAGTCAGTAGAACATATTTTTCATATTAGTTTTCGTATTTACAAACGTTTCATTTTTATTACCCCCATTAAATCTACACGAGTGCACAATAGTTTTCCAGTGGGAATGTATGAATTATTCATTCGATAGTGATTGAATGTCCTCGAATTCGATGGTCTTTTCTTGTTGTATCATAGTTCAAAATAAAAAATAAATAGAGTAGAGTAAAACGGAAGAAACTATTAAGTTAGCATAAAATCAACAAACAGTACTGACAATTTCTTTGCTTTGAAAAGTTGTCAAGTCATTCGTCATCACTTTCTTTTGGAATGCTCTGGCATGCAGCGTTCCTTTAGGGCATTCGTCAGTTCCTTGATCAAAGGCTATTAACATGATTATGATCACATTGTATTTCTTTATTTTTGTGACAATGCCCATTACGTCCTTTACGAATTCCTGTCACACATTATGTTTCATCATATCATTTTCGCCAGTGTTACAGGTCCTGCTCACACCATCATCACCATCATCCAGCCGATGAACAAGGTACAAAAGAACGAGGCGAAGTCGTGGTCGTAGGTTTAGAAAAACTCTATTCTTCCTCTTCGACGTTCATTTTACCACTCGTCCAACATCAACTCGTCCCTCGTCACACTCCCCTCCATAAAAACATACTTATGAGTGTAACGAAAGAAGTATGTACATAATTAAATCATCCCTATCGATATCGTACATGCAAAATAAAATGCCTTCTTTCATAATACATATACAGTAATACTGTCATACTGCGAAAAACTAGTATCGAGTCACTTAGTCTCGATCGATTTGTACCTAAAAATAGCACAAGCTCATTATAAATGCACGAATTGTGTTCTTGTAAAACATAGCATAAACACAATTTCTTGGCTTACAAGTAATGTAAAAACATATTCATTTGCAATTTGATATGCAACTGCAGTAAATTGCTCATAATTCTCTGTGATGCAAACAAACATCTTAAACATCTTCACATGTAAATACTATACACAAAGGAGTACATCAGTGTCTCACAAAAATGACAAAGGATGAATTTTGTCCAACAAAATATATCATCACAAAACATGAATTATTTTATGCAATTGGCTATGCTGCGCTGCTTTTAGCTGCAATGTCACTTTTGTTTCTGACACTGTCAAAAATACACCAATCATCAAATGCTGATAAATATGAAAACTATCTGTACCCTCACATAAGGTTAGAATTCTGAGAAAACAATTTAACTCACGAAAATCTGGGTAGTACCAACATGCAGATGGTATCACAGCTTGTATACTGAACTCAAGTTTGTCTAGTGGTTATGGCATTCATATGTAAGATGAAAATAATAACTTTCATAAGTTTCAACACAAAAATTCTTCCAATATCCTGCACCTTTACATTTATCACTTAATGTGTGCATAAATCAGAAGTTGTATTTATCCAATTTCTTCTATTTAAAATTAATTAAGAAATTGTTTCTCAACAAACAACAAAACATGTTAAAATCACTGACATGTTATAATACATGAAATGAGTCATCTCTGTCATGTAATTGCTTCTTGGCAAGTCAACAAAAATAGCTTTCGCAAAGATGTAAATTTGTTTTCTTCCAATGAAATTAATAAACAACTTTCAGCAATAATATATCTGTCTCAAAGATGAAACAACATATCTTCAAAATATAACGATGTGGTAAAATTTTTCCTAACACTGACATTTATCTTTCATCTTCAAGGGACCAAAATACAAGAGAATACCTTTTCTCTTTGGTTCCAATAATACAATTGTCAACAAACAACATTTTTTCAATGAAACATGAAAAAAAATCAAATCTTATTTCCTGTTTTGAAAGTGACACACATGCATAACCAAAACGAGAACTAACTTTTCTCTTTTGTTTTTTGTTTCTTTTGTAAAATCGAAAAGGGAATTTAACACCAGAATGTTGTCATGCATGTTAAACAAACACAAGAAGAAAATTGCTTCACTGAGTCCAATCAGTCTCGGATTATCAAGTTCATACTTCTGTTTTTTCTTCTCCACATTGAATTCCAGTTCATATCAATAAACTGCTCAAATGTTCACGAAGTATCTCACATAAGGTAAGCCCACTTTCCATGTAATTTCACAGAGATTAAGTCCAAGTTCACACGCGAGATAGAGCATCTGCAATAACATTGTTCTTTCCTGCAATGTGCTCAATGTTCAAGTTATACTCTTGCAGCAACAAGCTCCAACGTGTCAATCTCTGGTTTTTGTGTTTCATTTTACTAAGAAATGTCAGTGGGTTATGATCCGTCAATACTCTGACTGGGTACTGCGATCCATGAACATACACGCTGAAATGTTCAAGCGCTAGGATCATTGATAGAGTCTCTTTCTCAACAGTCGAATAGTTCTTCTGACTAGGGGAAAACTTCTTAGAAAAGAAGGATATAGGTCTGTCGACTCCTTCTGCGGTCCTTCTGAGTTAGCACAGCACCAGCGCCAACATCACTAGCATCCACCATCAGGCTGAATGGCTGGTTGAAGTCTGGAGCCATCAACACAGGTTTGGTAGATAAGAGAGCTTTCACCTGGTCGAAATCACTCTTACAGTCACTGGGCCAGACGAACCTCACTTCTTTGCGTAGTAGATTGGTTAGCGGAGCCACGACATCAGAGAAGTTATGGCAGAACCGTCTATAGTAGCCTGCCATGCCCAGAAACCGCATCAGTCCCTTCCGTTGGTTTGGAGTCGGGAAAGCCAGAATTGCTTCTACCTTCGCCGAGAGTGGTCGAACGTGACCAGAGCCAACAACATGACCAAGGAAACTAACACTAGCACCTCCAAACTCACTCATTGCCAGATTCACTGTCATTTTGGCAGCAGCCAACCTTCTGAACAACTCTCTGATTCTCTGTACATGAACATCCCAATCTTCACTATACACAACTAAGTCATCAATATAAGCTTCACAGCCTTCAAGACTTGAAACAAGACTATTCACGAGTCTTTTGAATGAAGCCGGCGCGTTTTTCATGCCGAAAGGCATCACGGTGTAATGAAATAGGCCTTGCGGTGTAGCAAATGTGGAAATCTCTTGCGCTCTCTTGGTCAAGGGGATCTGCCAATAACCTTTCAGCAGATCAAATTTGCTCACATACTTTGCTTTGCCTATACGGTCAATACAATCATCTACGCGCGGAATGGGGAATGAATCTGTTTTTGTACACGCATTGACTTTTCTGTAGTCGGTACAGAAACGATATGATCTATCTGGTTTTGGAACCAGGATACATGGAGAAGACCATGCACTACTACTTGGCTCAATAATGCCATTCTGTAGCATATACTTTATTTCTTTCTCAAGACTTTTCATCTTTGTTGGGTTGGCCCTATATGGTGCCTGTTTTATTGGGGTAGTATCTCCCACATCAACATCATGCTCAACAGCATCTGTTCGAGAGGGGACATCTGCAAACAATTGCGGATACTCATTCAACAACTCTTTCACATCCTTCCTCTCCTTCTCAGACAAGTGGGTTAGTTTGTCATCAATATGTGCTAGAACCTCTGAATTTTTCAATTTCACACATGGTTCCTCTCTTTCAATCTTGCACATTTCTTCTTCTTCACTCTTTGGATTAGATTCTACAGCACTCGACACTGGTTGTGCTTTCTCTTCATCACCTCTCCGAATGTACGGCTTCAGCATATTCACATGACATACACGCCTTTTCTTCTGCCTATCCGGAGTTTTTACGACAAAGTTAACATCACCAATTCTCTTAGCAATGACATACGGTCCAGAAAATCTAGCCTGCAGAGAATGAACAACCAAGGGCAACAACACCAAGACTTCATCACCTTCCTTGAAGTTCCTTTCCTTGGATTTTCTGTCATACCAGGACTTCATCCTCTCCTGAGAGTCAGACAGATTCTGTCTCGCAACCTCACAAGCGCGATTCAATCTTTCGCGGAAAGTAGAAACATAGTCCAACAAATTCATGTCCTCATCGTCCGACAACAACCTTTCTTTCAACAACTTGAGGGGTCCACGGACTTCATGTCCATACACTAACTCAAAAGGGCTGAAACCTAAAGACTCTTGAACAGACTCCCTCATAGCAAAGAGTAACAATGGGACTCCCTCATCCCAGTCCTTCTCTGTCTCAAGACAATAAGTCTTCAGCATGTTCTTGAGGGTTTGGTGAAACCTCTCCAATGCTCCCTGAGACTCTGGATGATATGCACTCGAAGTTACATGCTCAATCCCTAACTGCTGTAACACCTGTTTGAACACCTTAGACATAAAGTTTGATCCTTGATCAGACTGTACAGTCTTTGGTAGTCCTACAGTAGTGAAGAATTTCACTAATGACTTGGTTACATGTTTCGCTGTAATGCACCTAAGTGGTATCGCTTCGGTATATCTTATATCTTGCGCACATGATTGTCAATAAGTATTCATTGCCTGCCTTTGTCCTTGGAAGAGGACCTACGCAATCCACTATAATCCTAGAAAACGGCTCATCGAAGGCCGGTATTGGCTTCAGCGGTGCTGTCGGTATTTTCTGGTTTGGTTTGCCTACAACCTGACACACATGGCAGCTTCTGCAAAAATTCGCAACATCCTTTTGCAGACCAGGCCAGAAGAAATGAGAAAGAATTTTCTCCTGAGTTTTGTGAACTCCTAAGTGACCTGCAAGTGGAGCCACAAAACCATCTCCAATGCCCTTGAGCAACACACTTGCACCAACAGAAGAACTCTCACCAAAGGGTAAAACACTTTCCAAAATCATGGAATGAGAAGAACCAGTAATTCTCAACACTTTCACTCTCCTAGCCTCATCACTCTCAGAGAAGGACACAAATCCTTCAGATACAAATGGCTCATACTGCTTTTTCACTTTCTCTAAGTCTACCGGTTCAATCCTACGCTGTGAATCTGACAAATTTTTCACAAATGCATTCGGATGTGCGCTAGCTTCACTTGACTTCGCTCGAAGTGTAGGACACTTCGCCTTAAAGTGCCCAACCTTTTTATATGCAAAGCATTTCTTTTCACTAGATTTTACCTGTTCTCCGTTAAACTGTGATTTGACTTCATCGTTGACATGTGCTGAACCATTTTTCTTGTTTTTGTTCCACTTTCCAGTTTTCTTTGTTTCACTAGAAACTTTGTTTGTGGTTCTGTGTGTCAGCACAAAATCATCAGCAACACGGGCTGCTTCACTAAGTGTTCCTATTCGCTGCGCTTCTAAATGCAATCGAACATCAATGTGAACACTTCTTTTGAACTCTTCAAGAAGTATGATTTCTCGAAGATCCGCAAAGTTCTTGACATGGAGCGAAGAACTCCATCTATCGAACAACTGTTCCTTGCGCCTAGCAAATTCTAGATGTGTCTGTGACTCATCTTTTCGCGATTTCCGAAATTGTTGTCGGTACGCTTCTGGTACTAGCTCATAAGCATGCAATACAGCATCTTTTACTGTGTCATACTGACCCGCTTCTTCAACTGAGATTGTAGCAGGTGTGACCATTTCTCCCGTGGCCAATTCAAACTAACAGCCACCTTCTCAAAGTGCAGAAAATATTTCTCTACTTCATCCTCCTCAAACGCCGGAACCATCCGTACGTGCCGAGCTACATCGAAATCAGACTGAGCCTGCCTAATCTCTTCTCTCTCTTCAGCACTCGCTCTTTCTCTCCTTAGAACTACTTGCTCTCTCTCTAGTTCGACTTTTGCTATCTCTAGCTCTAGCTCTTTTAACCGCAATTTCTCTTCTGCGTTTTCCTTTCCCTGGGATGCACCAGGTACGCTATTCAAAGCATCAAGTGGGAGAACATCTGCCTCCTCCACCAACCCCTGAATAATAGCTTTCATTATCTCAACTTTACGCCAGTTGCTCTTTACCTCAGCAACCTGGTAATGACTGGCTACCTGCAATAGATCAGCCTTCTTCAAGACCAGCAATTCCTCTACCGTGGGAGATTCTACAAATTTTTCCAAAGAAAAATCCGCCATGGCCAATACAGACCCCTAATCCTCAATGCTGAAAATATTAGAAACAGTTAAAGAAACTCTAAAAAATTCTTAGCCAAACAAAATCAGATAACCTGACTCGTTTACCCCAGTTGAAACAATCAACCGTAAAATCCGACAACCCGATCCGGTCGATCCAGCCGATTTAACCTCGACCTACAAAGCTGGTAATCTGACACGAATACCCCAGTTGAATAACCTTCAACCTAAATTCCTGTCAACCTAACTCCGGTCAACCCTGTTGGCAAACCTCAACCAACAAACACGGCAACCTGACACGGTTAACCCAGTTGAAATGCCTTCAACCAACAAAATTCACTCAATCAAGCGAACTAAAATCTCATAGCGAGATGCCCTGGAATTATGCCTCAATCACAGCCTGCACAGACGGCAACATACACTCTCGTATACACTGCACTGCACACAACAGAACGTGCTATACCACACGTCAACTGAATGCCTATGAGACAACCCCACGTTGAGCTCATACCCCGTCTCAACGTTTATCACCAAAAAGCACCAGCAAAAGGCAGGAACACCAGCATGCACAGACTAAAAGCCCAACATAAAGTTTTAACAATTGTAAAACACCGAAACATAATCAGCAAGACTCTGGTTCAAACACATTAAACCCGTGCAAACCCGTGCAACCGCACAACCTGGTCAGCGACCACCAACAATCAACATATATACGCAAACCCCGCGATGTCTTCGCACAGGCTTCGACGACAAGCGTACACTACAACGCAATGCACGCATGCATATGACTCGAAACACGAGCGCGCGCTATCACCTTAGCGTTTCATGGCGACCAAAAGTACCTAATGTTTCACCTTTGTCTGTTCACCTGAGGCCTTCATAGTGATTCCGGACATTCCCCCATTTTGTTACAGGTCCTGCTCACACCATCATCACCATCATCCAGCCGATGAACAAGATACAAAAGAACGAGGCGAAGTCCTGGTCGTAGGTTTAGAAAAACTCTATTCTTCCTCTTCGACGTCCATTTTACCACTCGTCCAACATCAACTCGTCCCTCGTCACACCAGTAAAAAAAAATACGAGCCGAGGAGGAAAAACTACAGCAAATACTTGATTTCAAACCGGAGACACCTGAGAGGCCAACGAAGACAACAATATCTTCTTTCTTAGAGTGTTTGATAGAAAAGGCGCAGGCATATCATCATTCATCAGATGCCTCCTCTTTGCTGTTACAGGTATCTGCTTTATTTTCATTTATTCATTTTGGGGTCGGGTCAGAAGCTCCTACAAAATTTTAGATGTAAGGAACGCATGTACCAATACTGCAAGGAGTGACCAGTGTTTTAGTAGACCAGCCAAGAAGATTTTTTTAAACTTTGAACGGCATTTTGGGGTAATGCTCGGTATCCACGCTAAAACTCTTGCAAAACTACTGAGGAATAAGGTACGGGCGGATGCCACGCGCATTTTTGCCTAAAAATGCCATATCTGGCTCAAAATTTGAAAGAATGTCAAAAATCATGATTTGTAATTTTCTGACCTAATATGTATTACCTAATTAAGACTTTTCAAGTGATATCAGATTAATTTTGAGTTTGAAGTTATAAATCTGATTAATATACAATTGAAATTTGGATAACATGCACACAATGTAGGGCGCAATGAATCATAAAACTGTGATATACTCAAAATAATATGTTGTGAAAACTAACAATATTTTTTATCCTACGTAAATTTGTCAATTTAAACACCTTTCCGATAACGTGATAGATAACTCATGTTATGTTATCTGAAATTGAATGATGTAATTTTGTTTGTAATTCTTGCTTTATTGATCATTTGCATATCCAATGAAGCATAACATAACATCAACAGTATGACCGATCATATAATAAAATATAAATGACGTACTAGGTGTCTATATGTCTAACATACATAGAAAATCAACCACGACTGATTTGTCAATTACTGTACTAAAAATTATGTGAGATTATACAAAATATAACCAGCAAAGAAAATAACAGAGAGCAGGCACCTGGCCGAAATGGAAAATTAAAACAAATTGAAACAAACAACCTCCTGTTCTTATTGACCCTTAATGATATTCAAAATGCTGGTCTATTTACCAGCATGCATAGCTAATTTGCCTTTCCGTTGTGCAATGTCATGTTCAACAGATTCAAACGACAAAAGATAATTACAAAAGTGGCGGAGAGTAGGCTTTGTATCGCCCCAACGTCACCTGAAAATATATTGTTTACCTAGCAGCAGCAAAAAAAATTGAAAGCTAAATATTTCTAGACTTTTGGAGCTCATAAATACCATAAAGAACTTTATTTAAAATTGGGAGATCAAATTCTGCAAAAAGGGTGCCAAGATTATTCCAGAATTTGTTAACAACTTGACAGGAAAAGAAAATGTATACCAGAGTTTCGGATGACCATTTCGTATTTGATACTTTGTGAATACGGTAGAGCCAAACTTTAGTAGGGATCAAATCATTAATAATTTTAAATTTTAAGCTCGAAGCTTTGTATCTATAATAATACGAAAATGAAGTTTTAGTACTTTGTTATTTGTTGATGATGGAGACCATAAGTTTCATTTAAACGTATGAATAAATTTGATGTTGATGGATTATTTTCCTCCAGAAAAAATGAGTAATATATTTTCTTTGGTATATCCACTGCTTCCCGCGGAATGCCATCGATAGTAACCATGGGAATTGGTCCTATTGGATTGACAAGAGAAAAAAAAAGGATTTCCATTTGGCGTCTTTCCAACGTAATGGTCTTCCAAATTCGTCTAACATATGCACCACCTTTACAAATACCTTTTCTTTTATACTAACATTAAATATTGATTTTCCACCTTGTAATATACATTTATTATTCCAAATTATTTGGTTTGATATTTGAATGTTTTTTCTGAAACACTATACTCCAAGCATTCATAACTTCTTTATACCACTCGGGGATTACTGGGTTTAGACTTTTAAGGTCATAGTTACAATAAAAAATAAAGTCTCCCCCTACATTTTTGCAGCAAAGTGAGAAGAATAGCTTTCCATTCTTTTGAACTTGACGTAAAAATTCAATTCCACTTCACTTTTTGGACTTGTAATAGAGACTTTAGAGATAGCATTTTTCAGTCCCCCATCTTGAACCAGCTTAACCATTACTTCCCGCCTGATCCTGTCTGGGCCATGCCAGATGAACCCCAAAACTACCTTATTTACTTCCTTATACCCATCAGGAATTTTAAACAGGCTTGCAAGGTATAGTGATTGCGAGAAAGTAAAATGTTTTGACGATTTGTATTGTACCAATTAAAGATAAGTTGTGAATTCTCCATAAATTCAATTGCCCTTTAATTTTCTCAAGAATTATTTGCAGTTGTAAAGAAATGACATTAGGTGAGTAAGATATGTCGACGCTGAGAATAGCCAGGGACTTCTCAAACTGAATATTCTCTGGTGAATGTTGATTATCTCTAGCTACCCCCTATGCACATTGCCTTTGTTTAGGTAAAGTTAATAGATACCGATTATTCCTGTCGAAAATTTTCCAAAGTAGTTAAGAGATGGCTAAGTGAAAAATTGTCCAAAAGGAAAACAGTTATGTCATCCGCATACAGTGACATTTTCAATTCTACGCTTTCTGATATTTTAAAACCACGTATTGGCTCATTTTTATGAATATCGATAGCAAGCGTTTCTATCGCTAAAACGAATAAGTACGGGTACAATGGGTCACCCTGTGCACCCCCCCCCCCCCCCCCCCCCGTCAACCGGAAAATAGCCCGATGAGACACCCCGATTCATCACACAACTTTCTAAATTGGTATATAAAACCCCTAAACACTCACCGAAGTTAAAGGATCTGAGCACATTTAAAGATCACATTACAAGAAAATTCCATCAAAATAAATATTGGCTTAATACTTATTATTGCATAGATGGCATAAATTAAACAAGGTTATCCAAATTCAACGCTTGGAAACATTTGAAGTAATGATTATTATCAATTATAAAACGGTAAAATACAGCCCCCGACATAGCAGCTGAAGAGCTCCTCGAACGCTGCTGAGATGTGTGACGACACACCAGGGACCAGTCCTGTCTAAGCAGACGATGTCCCATAACATCTTACACATTTTTCAGTGCCTGTTTTGTCATCTCCTCTTCACTTATTTCTCTTACTTGATTAGCGTCAGTCTTAATGTTAGTCTGTTGCCTCACTCTTAACTTCGTGTATGGTATTATTTTGATGAAAAATGCAGCGTTAAAAAAATAAAGGAATCAGTCACTTGTAAACAAAATAAGACGCCATTGTATTTTCAGCTGCTTGCACCGGGGCATGTTCGGCGTTTCAAGAGGGAACGAATACAATCCGTGCTATTATTCGGAGGGCTTTTCAATTTGAAAGTGGGGTTTATTTCCCTTTTCCCTTTTAGAATGGTGTGAAATAAGGTCATGTTTAAATATACAAAACTCTTTATAATTTGATAAATAATTGCATTGCAATTACGTTCATTCATTATAGGACGTCGTCTGCTTAAGCAGGATTGGTCCCTAGTGCGACGACATCAAAACATCGCTATATTTCTGGCGAATCCTCGGATATTCCAGATGCTGAGAAGAGCTTTTATTTATGTTGTTTTTTATAATCATCAGATACGCAGTTGACATAAAACTTATACGATTGCCATCTGTAAGCTTCCCAGTTTCTAGTGATACATTAATTGCCATATTTGTGATTTTCTTTGGATAGCTCCTTTAACAAAAAGGAGTGATCGAGCGAATCAAATGCCTTCTGAAACTGATCTAGCCTTAACAGAATGCCCGGAATATTTTTCAATTTGGAAACAGAAAAGAACGTCTTTCACTGTCTTAACAGCTTCTCCAATATATCTGTCGTTCAAAAAAGCTACTTGATCAGGATGAATCAAATTGGGTAAAACTTTCTTCAATCTTTCCGCAAGTGCTTTGGATCAAATTTTCAAATCAATATCCACTAGAGTAATTGGCCGATAATTTTCAATCAACATTTTGTCCTTTCCTTTCTTAGATATCTTGCCTTTGTGAACTTGAAAGTTGACCCTTTCGAAGCTATAATTGAGATTATCTACCAAAAGCTGACCAATCTGATTCCAGAATTTACAGTAAAACTAACAGTAATACCGTCATTTCCGGGTGACTTGTTTTTTGACATAACAAAATAAGGACGATGTACATTCTCCTAATGTTAAAGGCAAATCACATATTCTCCTAGAATCTGAAGATAACTTCGGAATATTTTCTTGTTCTAGAAATGAACAGTTCTGAGTAGGGTAAATGTTAGGTTCCCTATATGGTTCTGTATAAAATGATTTTATTTTGGAATTAATGTCTTTTTCGTCTGTAAGAATGTCGTCATCTTGTTTCAACATAAAGATTGATTAATTGATTAACCTCCAGCTGCACCCTCCTAATATCTCTAATTCGGGAGATATAGATACATCTGGACTGAATAAATACACGAGTGATATAATTGACATAACAAATTCGCTTAATTTTACTCAGCTCGTCTCCTTTCCGACTAGGTTAGATTCGGTACTCGATCTCGTCTTCTGTAACGACCCGGATGTCATTTCTAACCTACAGAGGGGTCCTCCGT
This sequence comes from Heliocidaris erythrogramma, assembly GCA_025617745.1. Classification (NCBI taxonomy): domain Eukaryota; kingdom Metazoa; phylum Echinodermata; class Echinoidea; order Camarodonta; family Echinometridae; genus Heliocidaris; species Heliocidaris erythrogramma. The sequence continues at coordinate 26,767,210 of CM046854.1, read as the reverse complement.
TAGGAAACAGTGATCATGATTCGGTACTCTTTTCGATTAATTGTCATCGTTATTGTCAATCTCTTCCTCGCACATTCCACCTTTTTCACAAGGCAGATCAATCAGATTTTCAACGGACGATAGAATGTATACCTTGGGATCTTTTCTTTGACGAAGAAAACGTGAACGAAAATTTCAAGACCCTCATACACGCAGCCGTTAAGGATATAGTTCCTGTCGCAGTGTCGAAAGGAAGGCGCCGTTCCCCGTGGATAACACGGGATATTATCATCATGTCAAGAAAAAAGAAACGTGCTTTCAGAAAGGTTATTAAGAGTAAATCTTCTAATGAATCTGATTTAACAAATAACAGGAACAAGTATCTTTGGTCTAAATATCAAGCAATATCTCGGGAAGTGAAACGTATGACTAAACAGTCTTACAATGATTATATTCATAGCCTGGCAATGAATGCTAATAATGACCCTAAACGTTTCTGGTCCTTTGTTAAAGCAAAACGGAATAATTCGTGTATTAAGAACTTTGAATATAACGGTATATCGTATGAAGCTCCTTCTGACATAGCGTTTGCTTTCAATGAATTCTTTTGTAATAACTTTTCTGACAATGGAGTTTCTGCTATTAATATTCATAGTTTGCTAGACAAATGTAGACATGTTGGTATACTTCCATTGTCACAAATAAGTGTTGATACTTCGGATGTTGTTAAAGCAATTGATATGCTCAAGTTTTCTAAACCTCCAGGTCCAGATGGTATATCTCCAGCATTCTTGAAACTTGCTAATAAGTCAATATCCCCTATTTTGTCTCGAATCTTTAATCTAAGTTTGCAGTCTGGTATAGTCCCTCGAGATTGGAAAGTTGCGAACGTTATTCCGTTGCATAAAAACGGTAAACGGTCATTAATTGAAAATTACCGTCCAATTTCGCTTACTTCTGTCCCCTGCAAAATGCTGGAAAAGATTGTAGTTGGCAAGCTCATTGATTTCTCATTAGATCATAAGATTATTCCAGAGAACCAGCATGGTTTTCTTCCCAAACGTTCTTGTGTCACTCAAGCTTCCGTTCTGTTCCATAAATGGGCACAGATCTTAGACCGCCCATCTCCTCCTAGAATTGATGCCATCTTTCTCGATTGGTCTAAAGCTTTCGATAAGGTTAACCATTCTGTACTACTTCGAAAGTTGCATAGTTTCGGAATTTGTGGTAATATTGAATGGATTAATTCTTTCGTAAGTGGCCGTGCCCAGCGTGTTTTGTTTGAAGGGAGCGAGTCTGACTGGAGGCCCGTAACCTCAGGTGTTCCTCAAGGGAGCGTAATAGGGCCTATACTCTTTGATCTGTTTACCGCTGATTTACCAAATTTGATTTCTGCTGGTACAGGTTTGCCCCAATATGCAGACGATACTGTACTCTATCGGACAATATCCAATCACAGCGACACCCTTGTGCTCCAGTCAGATCTCGACTCTATCATTTGCTGGTGCAATGATTATGAAACTTAACTCTATGAAATGTAAAATAATGCACATTACAAGATCTCGAAAACCAATCTTAGTTTCATATTATGTAAATGATAATATACTTGAAGAAGTGGACTCGTACAGGTATCTCGGCCTTGTTTTCTCAAATGATCTGTCATGGTCTAAACATGTTCATCATATTGTATCGAAATGCTCAAAACTTTCCGGATTTATCCGTAGAATAGTTAATTCAAGAAACCCACTAGTTCTAAAACGATTATTCTGCTCACTCTGCAGACCAGTTTTAGAATATGGAATACCCGTTTGGCTTCCTCATCAGAAAAATCACATTCAGTCCCTGGAATCCATTCAAAAACGTTTCACACGTTTTTGTTTTCCATACGACCAAGCGAATGCTCTTACCTTGAAAGATTACAAAAACTTGATCTTGCTCCACTTTACAACAGACTTGTTTTTCTATCTACGAGCTTCGTCATAAAATGTCTTTTCCGGCTGTATGATGTACCTGCCCACTTCTTGCCAAGACCAAGAATTCGAAAAACTGAACATCTCCTTTTCGTTCATGAGTTTGCTAGATGTAACGCCCTGAAGTTTTCATGTTTCCATACGTTTCCAAGATTGTGGGAATCTATCCCTTGGAAGACAGAGATTTATGTCTGGACACATCAGTAAAGCCAATCCTCAATGCTCTAAGGAACCATTTATTCAGTCTTCCTCCTATTGATAATGCAATATAATCTATACATCTATAAAGTGTAACAAAATGTTACTTGTCTTCCATTCTTCTCGTCTACTCCTCTAATCTGTTCTATGACTTATTCCTCTTCTCTCTATTTTTCTTCCTTCACTCTACACTTCATTCCTTCACTCTACACTTCATTCTATCACTCTCGCGCGCTCTCTTTCCCTTTCTCTTTCTCTCCTCTCTCTCTCTCTCTCTCTCTCCCTCTCTTACTTGCTCTCGCTCTCTCTCTTTTCCCTCCCTCTCTCTCTCCACTTGTCTTTCCAACAAGTAACTTTTATCACTTTACATGCTCTTCTCAAATGTCTTAATCTGATTAATTTAATTTGATATATCATAGACCTAATTCTCTTTTATTATAAGTACTCAGGGTTTTTTTTCCTGACTCCATTGCTCTCCCTTGCTTGCTTCTTCTTCTTTCTAGTTTCTTCTTTCTTTTCTTTTCCTCATGTATCACTCTGTTTCATTTTTATTTTTATTGTTAGAGTGATCTATAAGAAGATATTGTGTTTTTATGTACGTGTTTCTATGTTTGTAAACTACCGACTAGTGTGGGAGAACCTTTCAACAGGAACTAGCTTCCTTTTGGCTATCCCTGGCCAATTGTCGATGGTATTTTCAATTTTCTTTGTATTTTGTATATTTGTTTCTTTTGCCTGAAATCAAATAAATAAAAAAAAATAAAATAAATTGATGATTTATTTTGTGGTCTTTTGCTAAATTCAAAAAGAGCACCATTCTTCTCACCATGCTCTACCCAGTTTGTCCTAGACCTTACGATAAGACCTTGTGTTATGTAATCTAAATAAGACTCGTATTCATTTTGAGCTTGATTGTATTCCTCCACATATCTTTCACCTTCAGACTCTAGAAGGATTTGTAGTCTTTTCAGTTTTCCTTCCAACATGCTCTACCTATCTATCTATAATTTCCCGTGCATTTTAATATTGTATGTTAGTGAAAACAGACGGATATTATACTTTAAATATTCCCATCCTATTCTTAAATCATCAAATTGTGAAATCTCCTTTATCCACAAGTCAAGATTTTTAGACATTTCAGTGCAAAAAATATCTTCATCACATAGGCTATAGTTGAACTTCCAATTCATAGCATTGCATCTTCTTTCTCTCTGCACTTTAAATAATTGCTAGATGATCCGAACATACCCCCGGTATCATATCTACCTTACTTATGTAATCCTGTAGGATTTCGGAGACAAACCAGATATCCAGTCGGCTCTAGATCAAAGGCCGCATTTGTTTCCACGTATATTTGCATGCGCGATGCATGCGCCATATAGGGATGGGTATGTCCACCTTGCCGATCTACATTAAAATTCATAATCACGTTAAAGTCGCCATCGACTATTATCGGAGTCATCGCTAGATCATCAAACGAGTTAAAAGTACTGATTTTTTTTTTTTGCTCAGTTCTTTTATCTGCAGTGGGTGCAGTTCTTTTATCTGCAGTGATGTATTTTTACTGGATGCGCATTTTGAATGAAAAATACTATTTGAATGTCCATCTAGAGTATAAGGGTATTATCCAATTATCAGTTTAGTCTATGGGCCAAAAACTGAAATGTCCCCACCCCCTTAGATATAATCTTAAATGAAGGTTTTTCTGTAAGATGGGACCATTAACTATCAAAATATGATTCAACTAAAGAAATGTAACTAACCAATATAAAATATATAGCAACCGGATCAACAAACACCGTCAGCGATTAGAATATGTTCGTTTTCTGTGAATGTGACCACTATAATAGCTGTTACTAAAATGTGGTAGCTAATACAGAAAATGGCGTTGTCTTTCTACCAGAATTTCTGTTTACTTGTTTCAATCTAGATCCAGAAGAATTGTGTCCCCAATAGAATGGGTGATACCAAAATTTTCGCCTTGAACATGATGGCAAGTCCTGCTACTTGATTCCTTCAAAATTTTATTTATATATCTATGTATTTATTTAATTTTTATTTATTTGAATTTATTCATACAGGATAAAAGCATGACCAGTATAAAACTGTTTTGCATCATGGTCCACATGTAACAATAAGGTATAGCATAAATTAGTAACAATTTTATGAGAAAATAAAAGATATATAGACACATAATTAAACAAAAAAATAACAAGTAAAAGCACCAATGATAAACGGCTATGAATATTTAAAAATGTGCAAAGAAAGTAATAGAATAATATGTTCTCAACCGGTGTCAACCGTGATTCTGTTTTCATTTAACAAGTCTAATTCGAACATTTTTTTTTTCTTGCCGATTTCTAATTAAAGCACCCCCTACCATCTCTTGTTTCCACATCAAATGAGTGTTTATTTCATATTCGCGAGGGAGCGCCTTTATAATGTTCTATTTTAATGATAATCATATTTAAGGGAATGCCAATTTTTTACTCGGCCAGCGAGCGTTGAGAGTGAGCGGAAAAAATAATACTTCTCGTTGAGAAAAATGGTAGCATAAACAGAACCTTCTTAGCAAAGGGCGGGGCGGGCACAATCGTATTCAAGGGAATGTTAACATTGATTATGCGAGCGAGCGTAGCGAGCTATCCATTTTTCTTTGTTTTACACTTCTCTTTTGATAATAATGTATAGCATAAACGGATTCTTCTTGCTACGAAGCGGGGGGGGGGCACAATCGCATTTAGTAAGGGAAAGTTAATTTTACTTAGGCGAGCGAGCGTTGAGAGTGAGCGGAAAAAATAATAATACTTCTCGTTGAAAAAAATCGTAGCATAAACGGAACCTTCTTGGCAAGGGGTGGCCGGGCACAATCGTATTCAAGGGAATGTAAACATTGATTAGGCGAGCGAGCGTAGCGAGCTATCCATTTTTCTTTGTTTTACACTTCTCTTTTGATAATAATGTATAGCATAAACGGGTTCTTCTTAATTGCTACGAAGCGGGGGGGGGGGGGGGGCACAATCGTATTTAAGGTAATGTCAATTTATTTCAACTTCTTTTCTTTTTTATAATAATTGGTAGCATAAACGGGATCTTCTTGCTTCGATTCGGGACGGGCACAATCGTATTTAGTAAGGGAATGTTAATTTTATTTAGGCGAGCGAGCGAATTTTTTTTAAAATAATGATTAGTAGCATAAATCCCTGATAGCAGAAAGTGTTAAAAAATGACGTGATATTTACGTCGTGGTTTTCGTCTTTTTTACTTCCTGTAATTACGTCAATAAGACGACAACTTGCACCAACGCAAGACATCAAGAGAACGTCTTATTTTGACGTCATCTCTACGTCTTGTACACTGTCAAAACTAAAGTGCTACTTTTAGGGGCATGTATAGTGACTGCACCTGAAATGCTGTTTATAGCACTTGTAGTGTGCTAATTTACCAGCAAAAAAAAATGTGACCGTGGCGAGCCTCGAACCAGGTTCTGCTGATTGAGAGGCGTTGACGTTACCGATGGACTAACGAATGCTTCTTGCAATCCAGTTTAGTCACGGGAGTCAAGTAGATAACATGAACTATGTGGTGTCGTAAATTCACTATGTAACAATTTGATCTGCTCTAAATCGTACAATGTGAGTTAGTCTAGCGGTAATGCTAGCAATCAATCAATCGATCAGCGGACCCTGGTTCGAAGCTCGCCGAAATCATTTTTTTATGAATGTTTAGCAGTTTAAGGAGCCGGTCCAGCTCCCGTGAAAGTGCTGAAATAGCACGCTGTGTGCATTCAATAAGCCACTTCAGAGATGCAATCTGAGCATGAGCAGATAAAGGTCATCTGTACCAAATTCTAAAACCCACTGACACTTATATTCGATATGTGCTCATGAATGTCATTATGTCAATTATGCACTAATGGTGCATTCCATGATATCCAGGTTGAAGTATTCTTTTTAAAGGGGGAAACAAAAGCTATTCATGAGGCACCTCTATCACTCCCAGAGTTATTTTTCTGAAGTGCACATAAAGTGACCCTCCATCTGTGGATATTTGGGGTCATTTGTACCATGCGCTAACCCCGAACTGGCTTATAGCACTCTGAGTGCAGTCCCTATGCATGCCCTCAAAAAGTGCTATATACAGCACTTCAGTTTTTACAGTGTACAGATGACGTCAAAATAAGACGTCCTCTTGACGTCTTGCGTTGGTGCAAGTTGTCGTCTTATTGACGTAATTACAGGACGTAATAAAGACGAAAACCACGACGTAAATTTCACGTAATTTTTACCACTTTCTGCTATCAGGGATTGGATCTTCTTGTTACGAAACGGGGCGGGCACAATCGTATTTAAGGGAGATTAAATTTTATTTAAACTTCTTTTTTCTTTAAATAATAATTGGTTGCAAAAATGGGATCTTCTTGCTACGAAGCGGGGCGGGCACAATCGTATTTAAGGGAATGTAAAATGTAAAATTTCCAGGGGGTAGTTGTCGTAGAATCGGTTATTTGAAAAAATCTTTTACCTCCTCCTGCAAAGTTTGGGTTAAAATCCAGCCATGCATCTTTGGAAGAAGTTGATAAAAAATGAAAAGATAAGCACAACGGACGACAAAGATGGTAAGCGACTCCAATAGCGCAATTGAACATTTCAGCTCAGGTGAGCTAAAAGGCCAACAAATAGAGGTGAAAGAGGCACTTTTTGCATATCATAAGTGATACAAACCTGCTATGAGTATGAGAATGGAGAAAAGGCAGACTGGATTATTTATTCTTTTTTATATATAAAAAGAGAAAAAAAAGTGAGAGCGAAAAAGCGAGGGAAATGTGAGAGAAAAGGGCCTTGCTTAAATCGTCAAAGTTTACGTGAAGGGGAAAATAACTCTCCTCTCACTGCATCCACCCCTGTTACATAGAGTGAAATGTTGCGTCCAAATAATTGACAAGCAGTCCGGAGTCGAATTATAACTTTCCACCTAAAAAAATTGTTTGCTATGAGCCGTCCTCTTTTCCTCAAATTTGCGAAAGCGTCAGAGCTTTTGTGCTTCTCGCGGGAAGGGGAAACTCCTCATTCCTGCACCAACCCCTGTCACATACAGTTCAGTATTGCGTCAAAACAACTAAAAAGCAGTAAGGGCGTCGAACTTTAACTTTCCGCCTTAAAAATTGTTTGCTACTAGCCGTTTATCTTCCTCGTAATTTTGCTAAAACGTCAGAGCTATCGCGTTTCGCGCGGGAAGGGGGAAGCTCCCCTTCCTTACACCCACCCCTGTTACATACAGTGCAGTATTGCGTCCAAAGTTACTGAAAAGCAGCCAGGGTTTTCGAACTAACATTTTGGCTAAAAATACAAAGGTGCTAATTAAAACGTCAGAGCTATCGCTTCGCGCGGTAAGGGGAAATTCCCCCTCCTTGCACCCACCCTGTTACATACAGTGCAGTATTACGTCCAAATAATGCAGCCAGGGCATGGAAATAACATTCCGCCTAAGAAAAAGTTGCTAAAATGTCAGAGCTTTTTCGCGCTTCGCGCGGGAAGGGGGAAACTCCCCTCCCTGCACCCACCCCCGTAACATACAGTGCAATATTGCGTCCAAGTACTTGAAAAGCAGTCCGGACGTCGAAATAACTTTCCGCCTCAAAAGGGTTTGCTACGAGCCGCCATCTTTCTCTCAAATTTGCTATAAAACGTCAAAGCTTTCGCGCTTCGCGCGGTAGGGGAAATCTTCCCCCTCCCCGCACCCACCCCTGGGGAGCACGCTTTCATTGCTCACCACCAATTTCGCACTCTTCGCGTGCTCACAACTGCCCTTCCCCCTAAAATGAAATCCTGGCTACGCCTGTGGATAAGGGGCACGTTTCATATAACAGTGACAGTGTTAAGAGGTCAAAAGGGCACTTAATGGAAGGAAAACGCCATGTATCAAAATGAAAGGGGCAATATTATTGAGGATAAATAGGGCACTCAATGGAGATTAAAAGGGGCAACTATTAAAGGGAAATAATCACTTTATTGGGGAAAAAAGGAATAGGGGTACTTGTCTATGTCAAACAGGTAGCTCTCAGAATTAATGGGGGGAATAATAGATGAAGGGGTACAGCTTATGAGAATTAAAAAAAAAAATGTTGCAAAGGAAAACAAGAACTTGTCGAAGGAAAAGGGACACTATCAGATTCAAATAGGGATTTTTTAATTAAAAAGGAACGTATATTACCAAAAGGGTCATTTTCAGAGGTAAAACTTTTGAAACAAAGGTTGTTCTTGACAACCTGAAAGGTTGGCAGAGGCTAGCCAGACATAGCAACAAGTAATGTATGCAAACTGGATTCCAAGTATTGTAGTTCATTCATTAATAACAGGTTAATGGAATACCTCGTTACTACGTCCCCAGGAAAGAAACATCCATAAATTTGAATCACTTAGTAAACAGGTCTATTGAGAAAAAGCATCAACTAGTGACCCAATTCATGGGGGAGACACAGCGGAGACTCGGACGCGGACGGACGTACTTCTGATATGCTCACGACGCTACTTTGTCTTTGAGTTTGATAGAGTGTATTCTTTTGGTGAGATCAATTCCTATTGGTTTTGAACTAATTGTAATATTTTACAGTAAATTTTAGTATTAAATAGAGGGACATAGGTATTGACTACCGGTACGTCTGTGTGTATCATAAGCTGTACATAGTAAGTTAGTGCATAGCACATGTCATGGCCGCAAACATGGCGGACAATGCTGATTATGCTATAGCTAATGGCGAAGACTCGGAAGTCGATGACACATCTTGGTCAAAACTATCTCAACAATCCGTTAATTCTCAAAGGAACCAAAAAACTAAATCAAAAGAAACAGTCTAGTAGAACTACTTTGGAAAAACTCATGAGCCAAGTACAAGATGAAGAATCTAGTGATGAGGAAATGCAAATTCAACAACCTAACCGTAAAAGAGTCATGATTGAATCCAGGTCAAGTGAGTCTGAAAGCGATAATGTATGGAAAACAATAACACCTAATAGTCGTAAACATAAACAGAAAAGAGCAAACATAGACTCTGTGCCACACTTAGGCCTGCCTGAAACACAAAGAGAATATAATAACCCAAAAATTGTAGTATTTAATTCTCCAGACGTAAAACTTGCAAAGATGAGTCCAATTAAAGTTTCTGCAGCCCTAAATAAATTTGGCTCAGGAGTCATAAAGAGCGTTGGTAAAACGAAACAAGGGGGGATTAGTGTTCAATGCTACACATCGGCCCAAGCAACAAAACTAAAGGGAACAACAAAATTGGGGGAATGGGATGTCATAGCTGAATTTGCAAAATCAGAAACGCAAAGCAAAGGGGTAATATCAGGGGTGTCTGAAGATGTATCTGAAGTGGACATAGTTAATAATTGTAAGGAATATGGGGTTATAGCTGCTAAAAGATTCACACAAAAAAGGGATGGAAAAATTTCGATGACTCGCTTAGTTTGTTCTTACATTCAGTTCTCGTAATATGGCTCCGTATGTATATTTAGGATACCTGGAGTTTGAGGTAAAGCCTTTTATCCCACCAGTTGTCCGTTGTTTTAAGTGTCAACGTTTGGGACACATTGTTAGTGGTTGTCGTGGTACAATAAGATGTGTTAGATGTAGTGGCCCACATTCTTTTGATGATTGCACCCAAAAAGATCAGGTTCACTGTAGTCGGTGTGGTGGCAATCACTCTGCCGCCTACGCAGGTTGTAGTACTGTAAAAGAAGAAAAGAAAATTCAAGAGATCAAAGTCACTTTAAATATCTCTTATGCTGAAGCAGCTAAGGCAGTTCGACCTCCTAAACAAATGGACATTAGTATTAACGATCAGGCTCATACTTCTAAAGTTAATTTTCCTACATCTTCGTCTATCACTAGTAAACCTAAACAACCGACTACTGCAAAGAATGCGAAATTTAATATTATTTTGAATAAGCCTGTAGCTTCACATGTCTCTGAAGTCTCACAAACTCAGACCAGTCAATCTTTGCAAGTACCAGTCACTACGCAGCCAATTAAGAAAGTTTCAATGAAAGATATGTCAACTCAAACTGATCAGGATGTGGAATGCCAAACTGAAATGTCATCTCATTATTTACAAATCGATCAATCCTCATCAAACTTTGATCGGGACTTTAAAAATTTGGGAGACTAAGTCAGGATAAGAAAGAGAACAGGATATTGTGAATTTTATTGAACATTTGTTTCCATCATTTTCTCATACAGAGAAAAAACGAGGGAGTACAAAATTGAAATCGAAGGATAATAAAAGTTCATGGTCTCCTTAATTTTGTTAATTATGGTCTTTATTTTACAATGGAATGCTCAATCTATTTTAGCTCATGGTAATGAGTTCAAACATGCTTTAAGTTCATTAGTGACAACACCTGATATAATTTTTATTCAAGAATCTTGGTTAAAGGAAGGTAAAACTTTTAACCTCACTGGTTATGATATGTTTAGATGTGACAGAAAATTGAGTTCTACAAAATCCTCTGGTGGAGGATGTATTATTTTTGTTAAGAAGGGCATTCCAGTCAAATATATCAAAGGAAAAGATACTGATATTCAGTACCAGTTATTGAAGTTTTTTGCAAAGATCAGGTAAAAATTAATATTATTAATGTGTATAATCCATGTTTAAATATTGATGAATCCTTTTTACTTGCTCTGGGAAATTTAGTGAATGATATGACAATTATTTGTGGTGATTTCAATGGCCATAATACCCTGTGGGGAAGCAAGAATACTAATCAAAATGGTCAAAATATAGAGAATTTTATAAATAGACACAACCGTGTATGCTTAAATAATGGAGAAGGCACCAGAATTAATGTATCACAAGGAACAACATCATGTATTATTTTTGTTAAGAAGGGCATTCCAGTCAAATATATCAAAGGAAAAGATACTGATATTCAGTACCAAGTTATTGAAGTTTTTTGCAAAGATCAGGTAAAAATTAATATTATTAATGTGTATAATCCATGTTTAAATATTGATGAATCCTTTTTACTTGCTCTGGGAAATTTAGTGAATGATATGACAATTATTTGTGGTGATTTCAATGGCCATAATTCCCTGTGGGGAAGCAAGAATACTAATCAAAATGGTCAAAATATAGAGAATTTTATAAATAGACACAACCTTGTATGCTTAAATAATGGAGAAGGCACCAGAATTAATGTATCACAAGGAACAACATCATGTATTGATATTTCTTTAGCATCATGTATACTCCTTTTCAACATTATATGCTCATGTGGAAAATACTCTATAAACATATTTGAATTACGATTGATTCTTAAAGGCATGTTTTGGAAGATATATTATGAAAATTGTACTAGTAGAAATGATTGATAAAGTTTTATGCTAATGATTTATTCTGTGACTGACGGACCGACTGACTATAAATATAGCTACTGGCACACAGGACTCTAGTGGTCAAAAGTGCCATTCCTTTTACTTCAACAACAACAACAACAATTCATGGGCAAGCGGATAGCTGGCCTTGGCCGTAGTAGGCCGGCCAAAGCGGGGCCGATTCTGACTTTGCTCGGAAGACTGCGGGCAAAGTAATAACGAGAACCAGATCTAACGTAGTGAAGGGAAACGGCAGCAGCAGAGGTGGTGAAGCGGCCGGGATCGACGGAGGAGAGACCCACCAGCGGCAAGGCCAACAGATGTTCTCGGGGCAGGGACAGCTTGAAATAAATCCTACACCACAGCCATAACCGAGCTGGACTGAAAATTCTGTATCTCGTTTGTTAGCTCTTCACTTAGAGACAGAAACCGTCGCATCACTCTGCTGTGCAAACCGACTACTTGCTGACGAGTAGTTGGAAATATCGCAATAATTTGATTATTCTTCATATATCTAGATCTACATATTATTATTGAATTGGTTAAGCCTAGGGTCTACTATCTAAGGAATCGGTTCAACTTACCAAATTGACTGAATAATCCGTTTATTTTCAGGTAAATCAGGGTCCAAGGTTTTCTCCGTTTGAAAATCTTGCAGCCGTATTTAAACTGTTATAGTATGTAAGTCAATGTGTATATGGTTTGCACAGGAGAGTGATACGACGGTTTCTGTCTCTAAGTGAAGAGCTAACGAACGAGAGACAGAATTTTCGGTATAACCGAGCCAGCTAGCAGCAGTTGCCCTCCACACAGTCAGGTGAGGTAGTTATAGTGCAAGTAGATCTAGATCTAACATTTGTATAGGTATTAATGGGCTGTTTAACAAAGCAATTCGTGAAAAAAAATCCATCGTAAATAGGCTCTGTCTCAAAATCTTGTCTTTGTTTATCCAAGCTTGTTTTGTTATCCTGCAGAGTAGTGGCAAGAAAATACCAATCTTGAAAGCAAAATGCACCAATTGTGGAAAATCAGATTTGAATAGATTTGAAGAGTACTGCAATGATATTCCACATGATTAAAATTAGATTCCTGAACAAGACCTTGTTTGTTTCACAGGTATAGATCCCATAGGGGAAATAAAAGGATTGATCACCCCCCCCCCCCCCCCCCCCCCGCATAGAATTAAACATTTACATAGATGCTGTACCTATATGTATATGGAACACTAATACATATCTTGCACTTTCAAACATTTTGACCGGAAGTTTTCTGATGGCCCAAAATAGAGTGGAAATAGAAGACAATTAAGGAAATGAGTCTATCATATGCATACTAGCAAACAAGGTGAATAGTAACACTCAAGTAAAAGGAAAATTGTTATACTTCAATAATGTCTCAATTGTTAAATTTCTATTCTTTTAACATAATCGGACTCGTTTAGGAGTATGTATACAATTGAAAATACAGAAAATGGTTGAAATTCCTTCTAAATTGTGAAATTGGAATATATAATGAATTCAAAGCAATGTTCAGGAATACAATGGCAAAAAGCTTGTAGTACAAACTAAATATTATCTTTCAAAACGCTAACCATTCATTATTTCACACTACATTTAAAGACCCCAACCGGAGCGAAAAGTGAAATGGAGAAATCAAAAGCTTATAAGCTTTAAAGTACAACAATACAATTTTTATACATTTTCTCCGCTTGCCAGCTGAGTATTTTGCCTTTAAAAAACTCAAATTAGCAGGCTTCGAAAATAGGCTTTATTTTCCTTCTCACCGGCCTGAATTCTGTGACGTCATATTGTGTCAGGAGGGCTGTGATTCCATGCGTTTGTACGTGAAATATGTCATTTATTTCTTGCTTTCCAGATTAGGGAATTCATCATTTAAAAACAATTTGCAAGTGTGTAAATCATTTAACACTTACAGCCCTTGACCTTATTTTTTGTTATTTCTTTGTTTGGCTCTTATTTGAGCACGTTTGCTATGTCAAGAAAAATTGTTATACACAAATCTGAATGTGGATAGATGGAAAGCTGCGCCAAATAAGAGGCAAATAAAACATGGAAAATAAATGTTGCCAAGAGCTGATGGTTTCATCAATTTCAGCAGAAAATACTTCCCATGATATTTCCATGTGATAATAGCAAGAAAAACTCGAATGCGTAATCTGGAAAACAACAAAATAATCAAAATTTTCTACGTATAAAGGCATGGAATCACGGCCCTCCTGACACAGTATTACGTCATAGAATTCAGACCGGTGAGATGCACAATGAAACCCATTTTGAAGCCCGCTAATTTGAGTTTTTCTAAAGCAAAATACTCAGCTGGCAACCGGTGAAAATGCATAATATTTGCATTTGGGGTGTACCTAAAAAGTTTTTTTTGAGTGGGATATAATTTGTGAATTTCACTTTTCCCTTCGGTCGGGGTCTTTAAATACGACTGACCTATAACGTAGGTTTCCTCGCAGGTTTTCGGTTTCCTCCGTTTATAATTCATTTAACAGCAGTGCAAAGCTGTTGTTAAAAATGTATTGGTTACATGTCGTTTTTCCGAAGGTTCGTATTTCCGAAGGTTCGTTTTTCCGAAGGTTCATAATTCCGAAGGTTCGTTATTCCGAAGGTTCGTTACTCCGAAGGTTCGTTACTCCGAAGGTTCGTTTTTCCGAAGGTTCGTTTTTCCGAAGGTTCTTTTTTCCGAAAATGAAATAGGGTTCATAATTCCGAAGGTTCGTATTTCCGAAAATGAAAAAGGGTTCGTATTTCCGAAAATGAAAAAGGGTTCGTATTTCCGAAAATGAAATAGGGTTCGTATTTCCGAAAATGAAAAAGGGTTCGTATTTCCGAAAATGAAAAAGGGTTCGTATTTCCGAAAATGAAATAGGGGTCGTATTTCCGAAAATGAAAAAGGGTTCGTATTTCCGAAAATGAAAAAGGGTTCGTATTTCCGAAAATGAAAAAAGGTTATAAATTCAGAAAATATGGCGTCAATCCGTATTTCGGATAGGGAGGAGGGGAAAGACGGCCAAGTGTAAAGATATTCATTTCGTACTCAATAATCATAACAATGATGATAACAATTATAATAAAATCCAGAGAAATAGCCATTATATTATCGTAATTCCTATCAATATTATCATTATTTATTATGATTATTATTATTATTATAATTATTATTATTATTATCATTATTGTTATTATTATTAATATTATTATCATTATTATCATTGTTCCTATTATAATAACCAATATTTGTGAGCGAGCGTAGAGAGCGAGCGCCTCAGGAATACATGTTTCATTTCTCATAAAATGATATTACTTCGGTGATTAAAATACATACTGATGTATTGAAGAAAGTGAATGATCGGATTCCGGATTAAATTTGCTACAACGAAATTGGCTTGAAGTTATTTATATAATGTATATACCGCTTTGGAAAATGAGACACACCAAAGTTCCAAGTAGATCTTTACAAGCAGAAAATGGCCACGTAATGTTTTTGAAAGGGGGAGCTGATGCCTCTTGGCAGAATATCATATTCCCCGTTTCTACAATTTGCAAGCGAGCGAAGCGAGTTAGAAAAAAAAATAAAACCCTTTTTTTTATTGTAATGGAAATGCAATTTCGCCATCAAAAGACAAATATAGAACATGTAATAATGAGCCATGAATAATATTACTTAACTGCTGCCGAATATGGAATATTTGGGCACTTCACTCGCCCTAATGAAGGGCGTTCCCTGTCCCAAACTATTCCGTTTCTAAATCTTACGCGCTAGTGAGCAAGTAAAAAAAGGAGATATTGTCTATAGAATAATGATTTTGTTACCAGATAATCCAAACAACGATAACATTTTGAGTACCTTCCCGCCCACAGATAAGGATAGCCGACCATCTCGCTTCCCAAAATAAAAGGATGTTCGGGCACCACGCTGCTGGATTCCAGCGAGCCAAACATTGACACTTTATTATCTTTAAGACATGTAAGATGTAATTACTTCGTCAACATTCAACATAAATTGTGATTAAAAAAATACTATGAAAAGTGTATACTAAAAATAAGGTGGGGGCGTCCTGCATCCCTAGCCCTCAGAGCCATCTATTACAGAGTTTGGCCAACTCGGCTCCATGTAGGTAGCAATATGGCGCTTGTTGCTTTGTTAGGCAAGCACTAAACAAAGGAATATACGCCATGTTGTGCCCAAATAAACCGAGTTGGCCGAAGTCTGTAATATGGCTCTGTAGATGACTCTACAAGCCCTCCCCTCCGGTCCCCAAAACAACAACAGCAATAAAAACAACAACATAATATTACAGAGAGTTCATAAAGGAGTCACTGCTATGTTTAATAAATAGCCTGGCAAGTAGCATCTGAAGAATAAAAATAACTCTTTATACTGGCATATTATGTGTAAGTATATAGGTCAGGTGCAATCGCTAATTGAATATAATGATAATGATTAAAAGCAACATACAACCAAATTTGAAGAATAGTGGATCAAAATGTTAAGTTTTCTTTCAGTCGGGCTAAAATAATTATCATACAGGGAATAATCCTAACTATCTATGCCGCATAAATAGATTAAAATCATTGAACATGTTCTTTAACTTTGCCAAAATACCATGATTTCTAAACATGGATGAAAATCTTTCATTTTATACAGCTGCTTACAGCATAATAAATTTGTACATATTCTAATGAGTTGCTTCATTTTACTGCACAGTCTGCGTTTTTAACAGTTACAACCGCTGACCTGAAGTTTGAAATAACTTTTACAAGCATAACGAATTACAAAACACTAAAAGACATTGAGAGTAAAACAATCCTCATCGTAAAAAATAGAAATAAGGAATTACACATGGAGAAGAAAACATTCTGACCTAAATTAATGGCTTTTATCAACCAGTGCCCCGCCTTATAAGGAGTTGAAAAGGAGTTAAAATCAATCGCAACTGTGTACTTAACATAGGCCTAGGCATAGGCGTACGAGAAGGGGGGCTGCTGCAGCCACCCCCCCCCCCTCCCCCGGATTTTGAAAGTGCAGATATTCCGGCAACTCACACCTCATATTCAGGAAGTGAGGTGCCCGAATATCCTCATATTCCAGTCATTATATGCCGAAATACGTTATTTTTATGATTTTTCACAAATTACGGAAAGGTACAATTATTTTTGGTCGCTAGCTTCGCGCGCTCGTAAATAAAAAAAAAAGTTGCTATATTGTTTACAACAAAAAGGCCATAGGTGCCGTAACAGGGATCAAACCCCCAGCCTTCGCGTTTCCAGTCAAGCGCTGTAAACCGTTCGACTACGACACCTCCACACTTTTTTTTTTCAATGATCTTTATTAACTATTCCATGAAACAAATTATACAATCAACATATTCTCTTTGAATGTTTTAACAATATAAAGAAATAAAATAGTTTATCATCACTTATATAATTATCATGCAAAATATTCTTCCTCTGGAATGTAAAATCAAAACTAATAAATGTGCGTTTATAATGCTGTAACTGAATTGAAATTATTCCATACATGATTATATAAGATTTAAACATATTAGTGTGATGATGTATATAATCATAATTTTTCGGAATCTATTATTTAAAAAAAAAACAAAAAAAAAACGAAAAGGACACACACGCACACACACACACCCACATACACAGTTTTGTATTGCTTTACTTCCGAGGACAAGTATTATTCCTGTATTGTTCCTCCGTCCTCGGACAGTCGACGGAATAAGGCACAAATTCATTGTTCGACGTTCGAGGACTATTGTCCGGCTTCCGAGGACCATTGTTCTCATGATTTTTTTTTGTTCTCTGTCCGAAAATGTCCTCGGACATACGGCTAAACACGCCCACCCTCACACACACACACACACACACACACACATAAACACTTATTCGATTTTTCTATTCTCGTCCTCTTATTTTCGTCTCTTTTCTCTTCTCCTCTCCTCTTTTATAAACCTTCCCATTTCATTTTTTTATTCATTGCGGGGGTGGGGGAGGTGCTTTTCGTCGAAAAGAGATCCGCTTTTTGAAGATGGCAATTAAAACCATAATATCCTATCGTTACCCTAAATTTTCCCTTTAACAGTGGCGTAGCTAGAGTCTAGCCATTGTGGGAGCACTGGCACCATTGGAGGCACAAGTCTTTTGGAATAATCTTAAAGCTAATCTAAGACGCCGCTGGTGGAAGAGGGTTGGGGGGGGGGGGGGGGGGTTACCGTCTTCTTTCCTATTCCATTTTCTTTTTTTTTTTCTTATTTTTTCGCCATCCGATGAGGGAGGGGTGGGGGCGTGCCCTCACCCCCCCCCCCCCCCCCCGTTGCTACACCTCTGCTCCTGATGAATTCGCCTTTTTTTACCAGGAATTATGAACCCTATTTCATTTTTCGGAATTACGAACCCTATTTCATTTTCGGAAATACGAACCCTATTTCATTTTCGGAAATACGAACCCTTTTTCATTTTCGGAAATACGAACCTTATTTTATTTTCGGAAATACGAACCCTTTTTCATTTTCGGAAATACGAACCTTATTTTATTTTCGGAAATACGAACCCTTTTTCATTTTCGGAAATACGAACCCTTTTTCATTTTCGGAAATACGAACCTTCGGAATTATGAACCCTTTTTCATTTTCGGAAATACGAACCTTCGGAAATATGAACCCTATTTCATTTTCGGAATTATGAACCTTCGGATAAACGAACCTTCGGATAAACGAACCTTCGGAATAACGAACCTTCGGAATAATGCAACAAATGTTCGGAATTACGAACCCTTTTTCATTTTCGGAATTATGAACCCCCAGGCATGGGAAATTAGTGTTTCGGAAATACGAACCTTCGGAAATACGAACCTTCGGAAAAACGAACCTTCGGAAAAACGAGATGCCCCCAATGTATCACAGGCGGCATCATGAAAGGTTTGGCAAGTGTCGTGTAACACGCGCAGCTGCGGTCGGCGTCTAGTAGATTTCAAAGAACGAGGCCGATCTTATTTTGCCGGTTCCCACGGTCTCGCTGCTGAGATTTCTCAGAGAATGAAAAGGCAGCATTACGATTTCTGATTTCGACGAGTTGAGAGTGCAGATAGATTTTGTATTCTTTTCAACGGAATTTAACTTCTGATGTAATTTAACCTCTTTTCAATTGGACTAGTTCTGAAGTTGGATACTTGTTTCTGGATTTATTTGGTTTGATATAAATTATACTGTATTACTGCCCTGGATTACGTCGTTTAGTACACGGCTATATATACTTCACAATTTCTTGGAATTTTCTACCGGGGCAGACAAAGATTTCATTTGGAACGTTTCTAGTGATATCCTCGGAATTGGACGTGATTAGTAATCGTGCAGGTGAACATTTTTGGAAGACGAGGCGTGCGAGTGAACTAAGATGCCGAAGAGCAAGGCGAAGCGAGATCGCCCCAAGACGACAGGCGTCTCCGCCGAGCAGGCTCGGGGTCGCAGGCCGCGTCGGGCAGAGCAACTAGGGCATCGACTAGAGCTACGCCGTCGGCGTCGGGGGCGGATGATCATGGAGCGGATACCGCAGGGGCTGGATCAGGGATGCGTAAATATGCGGTCGCAAGCGGTGAGTTTGATAGTGGGATGTGTCAGGCCGGCCCCATGGCCGGTAGTTTGTAGTGGGGTGATTGAGGATGCTAATGCAGAGTTTAACGAAGTGGTGCGGCGAAATGGGGTGAACATGGGGTTTGGTTCTCCCCCAGTATTGCCAACGTGACACATAAGTTGACCAGCTATGCCAGCCGATAGCGAGTTGCGTTTCTGAAGTTTTCATTGACATTGTATTTGCATTTTCTTTTCTTCACTAGGTGCATGAAGTTGTGTACGTTGTTCCATGTCTATATTAAAAAAAAAAAAATAAAAATAATAATTCATGAGGACGAATTCGGTGGGCTGTCTTCAATTTGTATGATCATGATTGTAATCAGGAGGATCATAATAATGGGGAAATGCTAAACTGAAGATAGTCAATTAAGAATGCCATGAATGGAGATGCTTCTTGAGGACAGGACTGTACAAAAATGTGTGAAACGGTCATTGTAAGATGTGATAATGTTTGTGCAGGATAACAATCAGGATAATGTTGACAATGATAAGATGCTCAATGACGATAATGATGATCATGACAACATTTAGAACTGCAATCGATCGTATCAGAACGATGTGCATGCAATGTCGTCCGTATCTAAGTTCTATTTTGTTAGGAAGTTGACAGGTGAAATATAAAGATATGCATGGTAAACCATGATATATTCGATAAGATGGGAGAAATAATGCATACTGTTAAATTAGGAGATGATAGAATCATGAAAATAATTACGAAATAAAAAACAAAAGGCAATGAATGATCATGATAATGGTGATGACAGTGATGATGATGAGGAAGATGATGATGGTGATAATGGTGATGACCATGACAGAAATTACATTGACCTTAACCATGCCAAATATGTAACAGAAATGACATGGCGTTATGAAGTCAAGATACGACCATAAGTTGATTGGTAGAAAATGGCGCCTAGATGGCGGCACAATAATCTGATGACCTTGAAAAAGATGCGGGAACTTGACCTTATTAGGACTGATGACTAACGAAAATTTTATGATAATTGACTAAGCCAATTTTGAGAAATTGTGATATCAAACAAGACTATTTGATATTGCACTATTTGCAGCCCTAAATGCAGGATACTTGGGAGATAAACAAAATGAAAGGCACAAAGAAGCAACAAAAAAAAAAAAAAAAAATAAAAAATAAAAAAAAAATAGACATAACACGCAAATAGGGCAAATTCTGACATGGCATCTTTGATTGAAAATTTCGCGATGATGACGTCATCAAAATGGAAAATGTTGGTGATTGATCTTGTAGAAAATTGTCTTAGCTATACCATATCGAAATTTGGAAGAAAATCGACCACTTATTACTGAAATTATCAAATGAATACAAAAATGACGACGTCATTTTTTCATGTTTTTACACTTTTTACATGAGAATGCCCATTGACGCGCTCACGAATTTTGAAAGTTTGACGTGCGCGTGTGGCAGTATGGAAGGTCGAGAATGGCTGTATATGGTTGGAAATTGTCAAGAATAGTGTCAGGAAGACAAACTATGCGAAAAACGGCGTTTTAACGTTCTGTACGCGCTGGGCGAGCGCATACGCGCACGAATAGGAAAGTTTGAAATGCTTAAAATGTCCTGAACCGTACTCTAATTTGAAAAGTGATTTGGAGCATTCCAAAAATTTGACGTGCGCGTCATTACGCGCGCACGGATTTTTATGACATTTTATGTTGACCCTTGACCTGTTAAATGTGGTTCAATATGGTTCAATTTTGATGACTCGTTATGAAGATATGATTGATAATGTGATTTCACAAAATGGCGCCTGGATGACGTCACGATGACCTGATGACCTTGAAAACTTTCGTGGCACTTGACCATGATAGGCCTGATGACTTACAGAAAATTGATGAAAATTGAATGAGAGGATTTTGAGAAATCACTGTCACAAGAAAGGGGTGGTAAAATAATAAAGAGAGAATAAAGAAAGAAAATTCTGACGGAATTAGGAGGACCACCTAAAAAGTGCTTTTCTGGGTAGATTACACGAGTTGATGTACCTTCAGGTATATTCATTTTTCCAACTCCCAGATGAGGTTTTTTATACTTTTAGGGTGACTCATTGCATGGTTATATAAACAAGTTACAGGGGAGATGTTGAGGATGATGTTCACGATAAAGCGAATAAGAATAGCTAAAATATGGAAGTGTCTTAGTAAGTGTGTAACGAAAAATAAATGTGGACTCCTGTACTGCCAGAGGATTTGTTTTATTACTTGTTTCAGGTCGGGCGTCCGTGTGCATTGTTGGTGACTCGATCGTATATTGGGCTGGCCAGCTGGCACGGCGGAAAGGAGAGCCAAGCTTGGGTCTGGCAGCATTGGTAAAGTGGGAAGGTCGCAGGGGGCTCCAGCTGCGCCAACTCCCCGATGTAGTCTGGTCGCTCTTTCAGGAAGACAGCAACTTTCGCCCGTCATACATTGTGATCCATGCTGGAACGAACGGTATTGGACGTCGTAAAATGCGTCTTATAGTGGCGGGAGCAATACAGCGGATCCATGAATATCTGCCTCACACGCGGAATATCTGGTCAGAGATTATAGGGGCTTCAGCGAGGAGGACCAGCCTGGGATAGAGAAGTACGGCTGGCGGTGAACAAGCGGGCACGTGCGACATGCCGCCGTGTGGGGGTGTGTCAGGGGCACATCCAAGTATTCGGCATGATGACGGGAGCTTGTACGGGGGCGACGGGTCCACTTGTCGGTGGCAGGATGTAGCTTATTGCTCGGGGACATTCGTCACGCATTGATGCAGCTATTGTGACTTGCAGGAAGCCCCCCCCCCCCCCCCCCCCACTCCTGCTCTCAATTTCCCCCGATGTTGTGCTACCTCTTTTCTTTTTATTGTGCCTTGCCTCAAACTCAGAGTGTATGAATAGTTGTTAGTAGAGTTTGTGAGCTTTTGTTTTTCCATTACATGCATGTTGTTGTCTAGGGTACATATTGTTTAGCCCTAACTAAATTTTGTTTAAAGACATTCCGGAAAAATATATATACCTGTTACCAAACTACAGATTATCAGCTACCAAATTAATAGTTACATTATCAGCTTCACTGCGTGAGGAGACAGGGGGTGCGCCCTCATCTAGTGGCCTTGGTCGCAACCACGTTTCCCTTTCCTAAAAAGGTGGGTTTTTCGTGGCCTCCGTAACTTCCGCTAACGCGGTCGTTGTGTCCCTAGGTGCCTCACGTAGTATAGGTGGTCTAATGAACCACATGACGGCATGTAATTTACATGCGTTTTACGTAACAATGCAATAACCAGGCAATTATTAAAGCGATTTTATGTAATTCACATGGGAGTGCAAGAAGCTGGGAAGTGAAAACCTCAGTGTTAAAATTTTATTAGTTGTCTGATGTCTGTTTGGCGTGTAAATTCATAGTCGGTACAAATTATGTAAGGTATTGCAGTTTTACAGTGACACATAAATTGTCAATGATTGTAAGATGTTTGTTTGGGTAAATTCATATTTGGTGCAAGTTAATTGAAGGCATTGCAGTTTTCCAGTGACACATACGTTGTGCATGCTTAGGAGATGTTTGCTTTTAGTACATTCATTCATTTACAGTGACACATAAATTGTGTATGTTTATGAGATGTTTGTTTACGGTAAATCCCTAGTAGGTGCAAGTTATTTGAAGGTATTGCAGTCTTACAGTGGCACATAAGTTATGTATGCTTATAAGAAGTTTGTTTTGGGTAAATTCATATTTGGTGCAAGTTAATTGAAGGCATTGCAGTTTTCCAGTGAAGTTGTGCATGCTTAGGAGATTTTTGTTTTTAGTACATTCATTCATTTACACTGACACATAAATTGTGTATGTTTATGAGATGTTTGTTTACGGTAAATCCCTAGTAGGTGCAAGTTATTTGAAGGTAACACAGTCTTACAGTGCCACATAAGTTATGTATGCTTATAAGAAGTTTGTTTTGGGTAAATTCATATTTGGTGCAACTTAAATGAAGGCATTGCAGTTTTCCAGTGACACATAAGTTGAGCATGCTTTAATAGGAGATGTTCGTTTTTAGTACATTCATTCATTTACAGTGACGCATAAATGGTGTATGTTTATGAGATGTTTGTTTACGGTAAATCCCTAGTAGGTGCAAGGTATTTGACGGTATTGAAGGCATTGCAGTCTTACAGTGGCACATACGTTATGTATGCTTATGACAAGGTTGTTTTGGGTAAATTCATATTCGGTGCAAGTTATTTGAAGGCATTGCTGTGTTACAGGTCACACAAGTGGTGCATGTTGGTGTTGGGTAAATGCATATTCAATGCAAGTTATTTGAGAGCATTGCAGTTTTACAGTGACGCATAAATGGTGTATGTTTATGAGATGTTTGTTTACGGTAAATCCCTAGTAGGGCAAGTTATTTGACGGTATTGAAGGCATTGCAGTCTTACAGTGGCACATAATTATGTTATGTATGCTTATGACAAGGTTGTTTTGGGTAAATTCATATTCGGTGCAAGTTATTTGAAGGCATTGCTGTGTTACAGGTCACACAAGTGGTGCATGTTGGTGTTGGGTAAATGCATATTCAATGCAAGTTATTTGAGAGCATTGCAGTTTTACAGTGACACGTACGTTGTGTATGTTTTTAAGAAGTTTTCGTGTTGTATTATAGTCACAAAGCGTTCACAATAACGCCGAATTACCCGAAAGCGGGTCATGATGACAAGGGTTACACCAACCGAGTCTGTCCAGTGGCGGCGGGCGGTGCCCGTATGGCGCCAATTCGAAATTGTAGCCACTGTGCAAACTACGGTGTTGGCAAGTGATTTAATCATTAACTGCTTTGGCCGAACTCATGGAGAAGGTTTGAACTTTTGGAACTTGATGTAATAAAATGAATTGCGTAATAGCCACTTTTGCATCTTGCACCATTTCATTCTTAGCGGAAGGGTCACGTACGCTGTCCAGCCTGTCGCGGTGCGAGTCACTGTTTGGGATGCAGGTGGCTTTTTGGGATCCCTGGACCTTAGCTTGGGGGGTGTGGATGGGGTCTCGTCTGCTAATTAGCAGTGGAGTCATCCTAAA
The DNA here is from genome assembly GCA_025617745.1 of Heliocidaris erythrogramma. NCBI lineage: Eukaryota > Metazoa > Echinodermata > Echinoidea > Camarodonta > Echinometridae > Heliocidaris > Heliocidaris erythrogramma. Next base: position 26,742,952 of record CM046854.1, on the reverse strand, counting down.
CACCTCTAGCAGGCAAGGGGGGATTCGAGGGGGTGCTTGTCTGTTGGTGGCCCTTATGCAGAGAGCATCCGATGGTTAGCATGGATGGCCATGCTCGGTGCAGATAGATGCATGTATGAGAAAGAAAGGGAATTAGACGGATAAAAACACCCGGGTCCTTCTAGAGTTGAGGCCAGGGCAGTTCTTGCACCATGACTAAAAGCATATTCATGTTAAAGTAATGTTTACAGATTGTCAAACCAATAGTTTGTTGATATATTGTTCTGCATGCTTATGATCTGCTCAGCTCGAATAAATCAGTGTCTCACAAAATTCAACTAAATTCTGAATGCTGTGTTGTGTTATCATTAGCTGGACCTGTAATCATTTCCAAGTCACAAAAAAAGTGAAAGAATATACAAGCATTGAACTAGAGTTTAAACATTTTTCAACAAATTTATTCTTGCATTATCACACATCAACAATGGATCTTTGCACTTGGATATAATTACTCAAGATCTTTAAATAACATACCAGCCCTTTGAGCAAGGGAGTTTGTAAAGGTCTTTAAATTATGCAGTTGGAAAGAAACGGTCTAGAAATCATACGAAATGATCGGTGATGTAGAAAAAATAACAATTGTGTAATGCTGCAAAATAAAAACAGAAAATATTAAATAAGCAAAACAGGAAAACAGTTTTATCAATACCTACAGGAACAACACACTCTGATCTCAATCATTAGCAAAGGTGACAGAGTTAACTGGTTCCTTTAAAGAGAAAGCTAAGTCTTGGTCAAACTATGCAGTTGGAAACGGTCTAGAAATCATTCGAAATGATCGGTGATGTAGAAAACAATTGTGTAATGTGAGATTTTGGAACCATAAAAAAATTGACTTAAATTTCGTGAAAATCAAAAACTATTAAAAGTACTGCACACAGACACGGGTCCATGTATATGGGACTACACAAACATGGAGCAAAATTTAGTCCAAATATAACTATTTTCATATTTAGGAGTATTTCAAGAGCAATCCTTTTCAGGCGACATTCTTGCTGATGTTCATCTGACTTGGAATTAATTTAATTAAAAAACTCACCTTTTCGTCACCAACTCATGACCATTACCAAAAGTCAAGCTTCCCTTTAATTGGTTCCTTTAAATGTGTTTTGCCAGGAACCAGGTCCGTAGCCAGGGTTTCTAAAGGGGTGGGTCATTTTTGGCAAAAGTGGACCTTTTTGTCATCATCAATACGTTTTTGGCAAAAGTGGACCTTTTTGTCATAATACGTTTTTTGGGCAAAAGTGGACCTTTTTGTCATAATCAATACAACTGACAGCGTGTGGGTAATTCTGGTAACAAAGATTAAAGGTGTGTGTGTGTGTGTTTTTTCATGAAAAAGCGGACCTCAGCCCAAGAAGGGGGGGGGGGGGGGGGTCGTCCGACCCCTCCGACCCCTCTCTGGCTACGGCCCTGGGAACGGCTACATAGCAATGTGTGGGGAGAGTGATACTATTAATGGGGGCAAGGGGGAAAAAAATAACAGGAACGTGCTTGTTAGAATCAACCCAAATCTTAGTTTTGTTGGTACATCTCACTATTAGACCAGTTTGTTACAGGCATCTTTTCTATTGGTTGTTTTCGGGCTGTTACTGGTCAGCGAATTCACAGTTTATAATAGACTTCGTGTCAGTGACAGGGTTATTCATGTCCAAGATGTCCGGTTTTGGCACGATGGTAACAGTACTACTCGTACATGCTGGTCATAATCAGATTCTTCAAGACGGGTCCATATGGCCTATTGTTCAAAGTTCAAGTTTATTTATTCTCACTCATCTGGAAATGCATAACATTTACACTAATCACATTCATAAATACAAGATTAGGAAAGACATTCAAAGAACATAGCTATAAAATTATACAGACGAAACGTGATACATTCAAGAACAACATGTATCCATGAAAGTCACATAACTGACCAAGAAAGGAATTTAAAAACGGTTGGCAGTGTAAAAGCTTGCCATATCACCGGAGAAAAATGAAATAAAGCATAAGTAAATAAAATAGAGATGCACCCTGTGATATACACCACTATGATGTCAAGTTACGGCATTTACATGTCAAAGTACCCCGTAGATGAAAAACTATATGATGCTTGTGATAGTATTTGTTTTCCTTGCCGTGCAGGTCCACGAAACTGAAATATGTGGATTGTTGGGGACAGTCTGGTGCGTAGAATAGGGGAGAGAGCCAAGGTCACTGGTCTCCAACAACTTTGGGATGGCCCAAACATCCAGGTTCGTTGGTTCGGGCGGGGCGGTCTCACATTCTACAGAATACCTAGAAGCACGCTGTCAAACACATATGCAGGCTGTCGAGGAGGTGCTACTGGCGGCTAGGCAGCTGGCCCAGATAGCCAAATCCGTTTTTCTTAAATCGTCCCTATGCTCTTCTATTATGGGTGCGCAGGTGGTCCGCACTCCCAGTCGGCCTTGAACAACTGCCACAAAGACAGTAAATAAGTATGGAAGGAGAAAAATCAGGAGGATGTTCCGGGCGTGATTCTTGAGACACAACATCCACTTGCAGGACCACGAACTCTTCTATCGGGACGGGGTACACCTTTCGGACAGCGGAAGTGATCTGTAGATTTCTGACTTCACAATGGTCCTGGACATGCTGCCTGATTGAAGGAGGAGAAAGTCCCTCATAACAAAGTATTTTATCCAAGTGCAGTTTGGCAATTTTTTGTTTTAATGGACTGTTTTGGGATGGGGTTTTAATTGTTTTCCCATCAGTTCAGGTCAATCGTAGGGGGGGGGGGGGGGGGGTTCTATATATATATATCGGTAAAGAAAAACGGGAGATGGGAATCACTGGTCCTGAAAACGCCTGTCTCGGGACGCCGGCTGGATGTCTTCCTCCCGGCAGGTCACGTGACCAGGTTCCCCTCGTAGAATTCATTTTCAGGTCTTGAAGCCTCTCTCCCTCCTACATGTATATTCTGACACATTTGAGAAGTTTGTATTGAATAGATGATAACTGTTTGAGGGGAATCCGCGTCCCAGGAAACTCCTGTCCTGGGATCCTGGCTGGATGTCTTCCTCCTGGCAGGTAATGTGACCTGGATTTCCCTCCCTTTATGCCTTTTGATGTCAATTGAATACTTATTGCACTATATGACAAATCTTGTGCTAATGAAAATATGATATAACTTGGTTTTAAAATCTGGGAATTGTCCCCAGTGGAATAAAATTGAGAAAATGGCAATTTCATGTGTGAGCTGTATTCATTTTCGAAATCTACTGTTCTTGATTCGTTGCCATTGTAATGGCAATAGCCCTTGTGGTCACGCCCACATCTTAATTTAGGACAAAGAAGCATATTTTAGTTAATGGTCCCATCTAACAGAGAAAAAACTTCATTTAAGATTTGTTCTATGGGGGTGGGGCATTTCAGTTTTGGGTTCATAGACTATACTACTGATAATACGTTTTATAGTAAATTTGAGAGAAAGATAACGGCTTGTAGCAAACAATTCTTTAGATGGAAAGTTATTGTTCGACGCTCCGACTGCTTTTCATTTACTTGGACGGAATACTGCACTGTATGTATCAGGGGTGGGTGCAGGGAGGGGGGGGGGGGGTCCTCCTTCCCGCGCGAAGCACGAAAGCTCTGACGTTTCAATTAGCACTTTGTTTAAACGGAATGTTAGTTCGACGCCCTGGCTGCTTTTCAGTCATTTTGGACGCAATACTGCCCTGTATGTAACAGGAGTGGGTGCAGGGAGGGGGAGTTTCCCCGCTTCCCGCGCGAAGCGCGATAGCTCTGACGTTTCAGCAAATTTAAGAGTAAGATAACGGCTCATAGCAAACAATTTTTTTAAGTGGAAAGTTATCTTTCGACGCCCGGACTGCTTGTCAAATATTTGGACGCAACATTTCACTGTATGTAACAGGGGTGGGTGCAGGAAGAGGAGAGTTATTTCCCCACTTCCCTTTGACGTTTCAGCAAATTTTGAGAGAAAAATAACGGTTTGTAGCGCCTTTCAAGGCCTTTTTCTCTCACCGCGCTTTTTCGCTCTCGCTTTTTTCTTTTTTTTAAGTGGCTGAATAGGGGGGAGGGGGCATGGCCCCCTTTGGCCACCCCCTGTCTACGCTAGTGTACATGATATATTCAATCAAGAAAAAGTGTTTAAATTGAAAAATTTACTTTCGGTAAAAAACTTTGACAAATTGATAATTTTCACAATCTATTTGGAGTAAATCACAGTTTTATGTTTCATTACGTATACCAATTGTACATTAATCGGGTTTATAACTTCAAACACACAATAAATCTTACATCATTTGAAAAGTCTTAATCAGGCATTATATATTAGGTCCAACACAAATTTAAAAATCCCGATATTTGACATTCTTTCAAATTTTGAGTCAAAAATTGCATTTTAGGGTAAAATGCGCGTGGCATCCGCCCGTACCTCATTCCTCAGTATTTTTGCAAGAAATTTAGCATGGATGCCGAGCTGTACCCAAAATGCCGTTAAATCTTTTTCTAGAGCCTTTTTGATGTTTGGCTGGTCTATTAATACATGCAAGCAGATACTGTAGAAATTTAGGGGGGATTTTTGGTTGTGAGCCAACATTTTATCTCATAAATGTTGCGCTGCTTCGCACGCTTTGTACAGAATTGGGAAAATTCACGATTATTTGGATAGACCCACTAATGAAAAATTAGTCCATGCATTTGTTATATGCCTCGTTGATTTCTATAACAGCCTTATCTTCGGTTTACCACAGCGACAAACCAGAAAGCTACAGACTATTCAAAATTCAGCGGCAAGATTGGTGACTTGAACTCGAAAATATGAAGCAATCACCCCTGTCTTACGAAATTTAAACTGGCTTCCTGTCCATTCCCGTATTTTGTTTAAACTATTAATTTTTGAGTATGGATGCCTTCAAGACTTTGCCCCGTCCCATTTAACTGAATAATTAACATTATATCGGCCTAGTCGTAGTTTAAGATCAAGCACAAAAAGTTTGTTTGCTCTTCCTCCAATCTTAACCAAAACGTATGGTGAGCGTTCTTTGCACACGCCTCCTCAGTTTTATGGAATGCACTTCCAAATTCTATGAGAAATCTTAATGATTTAGATAAGTGTAAGACTTCTCTTAAACAGCATTTATTTAATGCTTAAGGTGTATACACATGAACTCAGTGCCGAACGCTATATCCATGGAAAAAAAAAACTATTAGCCCAAGAATGTTTACTGATACCTTTATTTTTGTGGAAAGAAGGATATAAAATATCATAAAAGCAAGGTATAATTGCTGGAATTTGGTATTCATTCAATGAAATACAGTTTTATAATTTTGTATGCATATTATCGTGCCCTTATTACAGAAGCTTGGTTTAATAATTTTTTTTCCAGGGCTGTATGTACTTTCTCGCTTCTAAGTGGATTTTCTAATTTGTATTTTTCTTATTGTTTTCTTCTGTTTTCATTTTAAGCGAATAGGGACATGCTATCCTGCAATGTCTTAAGGGCTATAAAAGAACTGAGTACATGTATTATTAGTATGATTAATTTTGTAATTTCTTCTTTTTTAATATAATAAGAGCGCCCGCATCAAGGAAACACTCAAAAGGATGGAAATCCCAGCATAGGGCATGGGGGCAGGGGAGGAGAGGGAAATGCCCTGTGTGGGCAAAATGGTGGGCATTTGGACAGACATGTCCATAATTACTGCATCAGCATTTACAGTTACCTAATGTCAATGCAGAATATCAAGTACATAATGGTCGCTACGAGATACTATGAGAATTATCAGTTTTCTAACGTTTATAACTTCTCCATTATAAATGCTGCTTAATTCTGTATTTAAAGACATCCTTTACTATGCTTCTCTATCTGATTAGCGATAGGTATTCTCTTCAAATGCTTTCAGTATCATTAATTTGTTTTCCTTTCCTCTTTTCATAGATTTGATAATGAAATTGAAAAGAAACGCCTAGAAATGCAATGAAAAAGTCACCGTGCTCATTCATTACTATGATTATGACATGAATGTACCAGGAAATCAAATGAATCAGCCTTAAGAATCGGCAAAATATTAACCTTTCATTTTTCGTCATTTTTACAGGTAAAAAAGGCGGCAACAATGACAGTGGAGCACAAGGAACGTCTTCAGAAACTACAGAAAAGATGACGAAGCTTACAAAAAATATTTGGATAATTAAGGAAAAAGGTAAAATGAACAAGGTCAAAGAGATTTATGGTCTATTACAGAAATTCGGTAATGGAATATATAATCCAAATATACATACATATATCATAAATAAATAAATGATGTGAAAGTGTTTTTCTGTCTCTTTTTCCTAACAACCTGTATGTATTTTGAAATCCGTTATAAAAGTCTTGTAGGTAATAACAAAGAAAATAAAAAAGAAGAATGACTAAATTCATGAAAATCTCTTATATCGTTGAGCTGAAAGCATGGTCTATGAGAAAGTTAAATTGAAAGGCATTAAGATTTGTAATAATCCATGATAGCGCACTCACGAGTTTGAGTTCATTTTTATTTAACGTTAGCTTTTCCACGTGTGGTGTTCAGTTAATATGCTCATATTTTGTACTAATGTGCACTTGATCATTTAATTTCCCCCTGCCTTTTGAATCTCTCTTTCAGAAGAACAAAACAAAGACAACTTCCAAGAAAAACTGTATGATTTGTGTCTACGAGCCCAGGTAGTTTGCTCTCAATTTTGTTTACAGATATCAATTTTGGCTATAAATATAATCCATCAGCTGTAATCTCCGGGAATAGAAATGCTTCTTGTGGAAAAAAGTACTTATCGTGAGGTACTTTTAAAGACATTTATCAGATCAATCTTGGAAATTGTATGCCCAACTAGGTACCATGTTTGCAAATATTAAGTGATCATCCCTTCCCATTAAAATGGCAAACTACTTTTAGCTTGTTATGGATACCTGAATACCAAACAATATTAAAGTCACCTATTTTATAATGACTTCATGTATATCCAGCACATTAAGAGGGTTAATACAAAATACCCAAATATGATGCATTCTCGGTATTTTTTCGTACGATTTTTATACTAAACTGTTTAATCATGCCGTACTCCCCCCCCCCCCCCCCCCCCCCCCCCCCCCCCCCCCCCTCCCCCCAGAAAAAAGTGATTTAAGTACATAGCTAAATACTTACTACAGTTTAGAAATTTAAAAAAATAATGAACTAATTAGTTGGTACTTTCTCCCACAGGTCTACTGGACGAAAAATCAGCAACGGATGGCATCCGAATTCCGAAATTTGCAAGGACCTGAAAACAAGTTCAAGGAAGAATATAACAGAATCGGTAAGTATAGTCTCCAATTCCGTCCAAGTAATTGAAAAGCAGTCGGGGCGTCGAACTATAAATTTCAGCCTAAAGAATTGTTTGCTACAAGCGTTATTTTTCTCTCAATTTTTTTCGGAATCATACACGCGGTTCGCGGTTCGCGGTTCGAATTCCGCCGCGGCTTTAAAGTCCTTTGGCAAGACATTAACTCCTTTTGCAAGACATTAAAGGCCAAGTCCACCTTAATAAAAAGTTTATTTGAATAAATAGAGAAAAATCCAACAAGCATAACACTGAAAATTTCATCAAAATAGGATGTAAAATAAGAAAGTTATGGTATATGCTCATCGTGCTTAGTATGCAAATGAGGGAACCAGTGACGTCACCCACTCACTATTTATTTTGTATTTTATTACATGAAATACGAAATATTTTAATTTTTCCTTGTTATAATGTGAAACAAGGTTTCATTCCTCGCTGAACATGTGTAACTGCCATTGTTGCAACCTATACACAATTCAATGAGAGCTTCCTAATTGTGAAATCTGCAGAAATTAAAATATTCTGTATTTCACATAATAAAATACAAAATAAATAATGAGTGGAGTGACATCACTGGTTCCCTCATTTGCATACTGAGCAGGATGTGCATATAACTGTTTTGCGAAATTAAGCGAAATTTTAAAATACCATAACTTTATTATTTTACATCCAATTTTGATGAAATTTTCAGTGTTATGCTTGTTGGATTTTTCTCTATTTATTCAAATCAACTTTTTGTTAGGGTGGACTTGGCCTTTAACTCATTGTCTACTGGAACCGGGGGGTTCCCTGTATTAAGTCTATGAGAATGAGAGAATTCAGTTGTCAAAGGGTTAATCTACATTTGCCACTCTCCACCCAGGTGAAGTAAATGGGTACCCGGTAGGACGAAATTCCTTGAATGCCTTAGCGCCTACATGGCGGCTTGGCTAAAGCCGGGGTAATAATATAATACTTTGTATTAAGCGCAGTAGAGTATATTTGTATAGTAACTGCGCTATATAAATGGACATATTATTATTATTATTATTACACGATGATAAGTTCATACTCTATTGATATAGTGCATTTTAAAATTTATATAATAATTTCGGTACCTTCTGAGGAAGAAATTACAGCGTGTGTGATTTTAAAATCTATTCCATGGTAACAAGTCACTTTGGTTCTATACTATAATATAGATTCCTTGGCCGGACAAATAACCCGACTAATGTTCTCTTACAGCTTCCAAAGCTAACTGAGGAAAAAAAAAACAATCACTAGGTCTTAGAAAACTAGATGCATCAAGAGAGAGAAAAAAAATATTCACAAGGTCAATGATAATGACCGACAATGAATATCACCTTTTATTCATTCTATTTACTTTACAATATACATTTATAACTGAATAAAATGTATTCTGTATATCCAGGTCGGCATGTTATAGTGGTCCTTACTCATGAAGCTAGCAAACGAACAGGTGAAAAATAAAAAGTTGAACAATACAAGGATAAACTGATTGAGAAAACTGAAATACCCGCAGAACGAGTATGGACCTTTGATACATACGACTGCAGCATCAGAGCCACAGCCGCGGAGAGCAGTACATTCTTGGATTTTATATTGTGTACAATTAACCCATAGACTACGGGAACCGGGTGGCTCCTGTAGCCTACGAGAGTTAAAGAATTCAGTAGTCAACCGGTTAATTGTCTCGAATAACTTTACACGTTTGTAATGTCTAGACTAATTTTTTATCTGTTAACGTTTAAAGGAAAAAAAAAAGAAAATTAAAGAGACACAATCAAACAATATAATCGTACAGCCCCATCGAAAAAAAATAATAACTAGAAAGGCCGTCAAAGGCGGCAGACCCACGCCTTAACCCAATAGGTTTTGTTTTGTTGCGATTATTTTTGTAAGCAGTAGCCATTCAAAGGGGATAACAAGAGGCACATCTCCCCCCCCCCCCAAAAAAAAAATAAATAAATAAATTTTGCCATAATCCAGGTCATAGCTTTGTGTGTCCCCACCCTTGAAAAAATTCTTCTGAAAAAGATATTTTATTATTGAAACATCCCTCCCCTAAAAGTAATTGATTAGACATGTCAGAGAGCGTGGCGTGATGAGAAAAAAAATGTTAGCAATTTGTATTCAGTGTTCAGTGACATGTCAGTGTGTTAGTAAATGTATTCATGTTCTATCTTTACATTGCAATTCGGGTTGTTGTTTTGTTTTCATCGGGCTTGGATAAAATAAATATGACGACAAAAGAAGTTGGATCTCGACTTCAAAATGACGTGCATGCGAGGAACAGAGCTTATTCACTCATTACTACAGTCAACCCCAGGGCACTTCGCGACAGTGCTGTGTATATACGTACACAGCGATCAACCACTCACTCAGATCAACACACGCGAGTGCGATAGACACTCACGTCGAAGAAACTCACCAGATTTTCACCGAAAACAATTAAAATCACGTACTACACGTCCACCAGGATAAAATAAATCACAAAAACTTCCAAAACAAAGTGGAAAGAACCGGGGAAAATAAACAGAAATGCACAGAAGATAAGAAATAGAGGAGAAATTAGACGTGCTAGGCTATACGAATACCGTATACCTAGCCGCTTTCGATTTCGCAACGAGAGTACAGTTCGAGTGCAAAAAATCCCTTGTTGCTGGGATACGTTGCTTTGAATATTCATTGCAGGCTCGTACGGATTTGAAGTGAAATGGCAAATAATGGGTCTAAAAGTCTTCTAAAATTCATAAACCTGAAATAGACTTTTGGTGAGAAGAAGTAATGAATGTTTTGATTGGCCCAAATATTTCTGCATCTGCAGGCGAAGTTTGGGGTCATCAATCTTTCTAGTTTCTTTCCTGTCACTCTCTGAACTGAAGTTCCTATACTTTACTACAGGGTCAAAAGTTCAAGGTCACACAGAATGTGCAGGGTCAACCAATCATCACCAAAATCTAATCGATTCTTTCCTGTCACTTTCTGAACATTCCCTGAAAATTTGGTGCAAATCCGTTCACCCGTTCTCTTGTTATCTTGTACACAAACAAACAAACAAACAAACATACGGAGCCCTTTACATAACCCTGCCGATTTCATCGGCGTGGGTAAAAAAAAAACAAACAAACAAACATACGGAGCCCTTTACATAACCCTGCCGATTTCATCGGCGTGGGTAATTATAATGCTAATAACAATGATAATAATAATAATAATAATAATAATAATAATAATAATACTATTTTCAATTTATATAGGGCCTAATTCATAAACAATGTCTCTTAGCACGTTACAAACATTATTACTCCGGTCATGAAGAATGTTTCTTGGAGTACCTACCCCTATTCACTGGTTCATGTAACAGAATACGACAACACCTGTTTAAATGGATAAGAATTCAATGCTTCTCTAGCTCTGTTCCATGTAGTTGTTGATGTTGATTTCATTACTGTGATCACTTAGCTGAAAATACCCTAGAAATGAAAACTTTTCAGAGACGCAGTTATGATTTTTTGTAATAGTTAAAAGGTATATGACATTTAAAAGTTCGTGTTTGTTCCGCTGATATAATGTTATAATTATGTATGTTCCCGGCGCACATTGGGCCAGGTGTAAGCAAAAGTGCGCCAAAATAGGGATTTGGTCATTGAAATAGAATTCCATTTTCACATTCTAAGCAAATATATATTAGAACGTCTAGAACACCTCTGAGCAGTATTTATTCTTGAAATTAATTTCAAGATTTTTGTTCAAAATGACTCGAAAATTTGATTATTTGTTATGCATTGTGTAAAATGCAATACTGCGTTTCATTAAAAGTTTTTGCCAAATGGGTTGTTTAATGCACTTCAAACCGAACATGCCTATTCCAGAATAGTTATTTCAAATAGGTTTACAGGCGAACTCTTTTTTTGGGGGGGGGGGGGGAATAGCATTTTTTTTTTCATGCGCAAAGATGGTGAACATTTCCGTCGATTTCCGCGCTGAAAATATTATCACCTTTCTTATAGTTTATGCTTTACACCGCTACCAAATTTGCCTGCTAATTTTTGCAACTTTTTTTAGTAAAAAACAATTTTCCGCCCGCTTGTTCTCCTCTTTTTTCGCCTAAATCTTCCATGCAATAGAAACGCGCACTGTGATCATAAAAATGCGCGGGCAAAGCATACACATCAAAGAATAAGATTTCAATATGCTTTTTGACATGAGTAACGTAAGAAGCTTTAATAGTCTTCTAGCCTTTTTTAGATTGTGGGACATGTCAGAAAACAACTAATATCGAAACATATGGATTGCATTTATAATCGTTATTCCAGTCTTCAGTGGTAGAGCACTCGTCGGTCCAGAAGAGATTCCCAAGTTTCCTCAATAAAGTTCGGAAACAAAAAAGTGGAGGGAAACATAACAGAAAACGAAAACTGAGATAGAAAAGGAAAATATATAGAGAAATGGAGGAGTGAGAGAAAAAAAGAAAGAAAGAATGGGAATAGAAGGGGCGACTGGGGCGTCATGTTCATCTCAATCTGTGGATAGGATTTAAATGTTTACATCTAGCGGGTGAAATGACCATGAGTGTCTGGCTCTGATATGGGGTCATGACTAGCACTGGTGATAAACAAAAGGTAGAAATTCTTCAACGAACTTTAAGAGTTTTAAAGGGCAATCCAACCTTGGTAATAAGATGACGTGTGTGAAAGCAGAAAGTTTGAAAGAAATCGGACAAGGACTAAGAAAGTTATGGATGTTTGAAAAATGAGATCACTGCATCTATGCGAATTTCAAATTGAAAATTTGATGAGTCGATTGTGACTTTTTGTGGACAAATCTCAAGTATGTCATGAACAATATCATTAATTTGCGGTTCAGTCTTCGATGCGCTTTTACCCTCGGGGCAGTACTCAAAATATGTTGGAAATAGCATATTGTTATAGGTCATCATGAAAGAAAAAGATCCTACTAAGTAAAATATTTGAAAAAGTGACATTTTAGTAATTTTGTGTGTTGGAGTGAATGGGGGAGTTGTCTACAGCTACATCACAGTGACATGACAATGACGGCAATAGCTCCATGACAATGACGTCAACAAAAATGAAAGGATATCCCGGAGGAGCAACTTCCGTGTTGTGGGAATCTCTGAAGCGACTGATGGGAAGGAGAATTGTGACGAGGTCGTGAATGACATCCTGCGATCCAAATTCAAGATGAACGTCAAGGTAGAGCATGCCCATCGGGAGGGGAGGAGAGGTGATCGTCCACGCCACATCCTGGTGAAGACTGTGTCATATCGGGAAAAGGCAGCCATCATGAAAGAAGCGAGGCAAGCTCTACGTGACCAGAGATATTATTTCATTGATGATTTGACGCGAAGAGACTTGGAGACCAAGAAGAAACATACCAAGGAAGTGCGGGATCTCTATGAGAAAGGCACCAAGTTGCGGTTTATGCCGGTCAATGGAGAGGGGATGGAGGAGCACCATATTTTACTGAGTAGTGCAGCTTTAACCCAAATTTATTGCCTAATGCAGAGAACGAGGCCATATCCTCAGATAAGCCTCTGTGGTTTTACTGCCAGCTTGCAGCTACTGAGGAGCACAGCCACACTTGTTTTATGAACTAGTCTCACTGGCTGCAGACCCCAATACTTATTGATGTGATCATCCCACATTATTGTACACTGATTTATATGGTTGATAATGAATTTTATGTATTGTATTACTGTTCCTAATGCATACCAAGCATGCAGGGTCTGAGAAGTGGTCTAACCATTCCTACATCCAAGACTTGTAGCAGATGTTTTGTTTCTTTCTGGTGACAGCATACACTCACTTCTCTGTCTTCCCAGTTTAGTTGCAAAACATTTCCATGGTTATTTGCTCCTCATGGGTGATTATGTAGAATATTTTAGTACAGAAATACGTTACCTATGCCTATTCTAATGCCATATTAGAATGGGTGTAGGCATACTTCTCATATTCTGCTTTTATATTCTGCTTTTATGCTATTCAGTTTTGTTTGGTCTTTTTCTTTCACAAAAAATTACCTCTGCTCTATCAACCCACTTCTTTTGTCTAAATAGTTTAATGGAGTGGTTTGTTAACACTCTTTTGCTTTTCTTTTTAGCCATATGTTTTGTTTTGTTTTTGTTTTTGTTTTTTCCATATTCATATTGTTTATTCTGTATTGTACACTGTATATATGCATTCTTACTCTTTTCCGCCCTCCTCATCTCTTCCCCAATCTATCCCTCTCTCTCCTTCCTGCCCTTCATTCCCCTACCTTGCATGCCAAGTTGTGTATATTGAATGGGTCGATCCCGTTGATATATATATGTGTGTTTGTTTATTTGAATTTAAATGAATATAGAAGAATATGAATTACAACAAAATAACGACTGTCAATATTATGTGCCACATGAGTTCTGTGTGGACATGTCTCAATATTCCCATGAAACGCAATTGTTGAGTTTTTTACATTGTAATGCAAGAAGTCTCCCTAAGAATGTTGATAATTTAAATATTTTGTTATCCTCGTTGAAATTTAGATTTTCAATAATTGGAATAACTGAAACATGGTTGACTGCCAAGTCCCCTCCTCTGTTTACGTTAGAGGGATATAAGCAGGTACGTAATGACAGAGCGAATGGGCGTGGTGGTGGTGTTCTCCTGTATATTTCAAACTTATTGGCATTTAAAGTGAGACATGACTTGGGTTTTAAAAATAACAGTGCCGAATGTTTGTGTGTGGAGGCAGACCTTCCCAATGAGAAAAATATGATTGTTTGTGTCGTATATCGCCCACCAAATACAGATGTGAACCTATTTTTGGACGATCTTGAATCTTTATTGATTGATATTAATGAATTGAATAAATCTGTCTGTATTATGGGTGATTATAATATTGATCTATTATGTAATAACCCGAATACCCTTCGTCTCCGAACTGTTTTGGAATCGAATGCCTTTGGAATATTGATTGATAAACCAACAAGAATTAATGATCAGTCATCAACACTGTTGGATAATATTTTCGTAAAGACGGAAAAGGGTCATAGTCAGTCAGGTTTATTCTATTGTGAAATATCTGACCATTTACCAGCGTTCTGTATACTCTATGACCATGTTATAAAGGGGCCACGGAAGAAATGTAATGATAGCAGACGAAATTTTGACAACATTAACATACTCAGTTTGAATAATGATTTATCCTTAGAAAAATGGGTTGATGTGTTAGCCTGTGATAACACGGAGAAGGCCTTTGAATTATTTGTGAGGAAGTTTTCTTTTTATTTTGATAAGCATATACCACTGGAACGCATAAGAAGGAAGAAGGGAAGGAAACCTTGGATTACGAAAGGAATTCTTCAGTCTATTAAAAAGAGAAATGTTTTATATAAAAGAAGTGTAAAGAAACCCTCACCCGTGAATATTGATACGTATAAGAAATATCGTAATAAGTTGACATCAATCATTAGGTCATCACGGAAATTATTTTACTCAAGGAAATTCGAAAATGCGAGTGGCAATATGTCCTCCACCTGGAGAGTTGTGAAAGATATTCTGTGTAAGCGCAACCAAATGGAAGCTCCTCATAAAATTGTAAAAGATGATAAAGAAATTGTTGACCCGAGAGATATTGCCAATATGTTTAATGAGTATTTTGCTAATATTGGGCTTAATCAAGCAAAGAAAATAGATACCTGTGGAACAAATTACAAGGAATACCTTGTTAATCCCTCCCAGGCATCTCTCTTTTTAAAGCCTGTGGATTCTTTGGAAATACTCGATATTGTATTATCACTGAAAAATAGTAACTCTTGTGGGCATGATGAGATAAGTACTTCCTTCATAAAACAGGTCATTGGTCTGATTTTGGTTCCCCTGGCACACATTTGTAATCTCTCTCTGGTAACTGGAGTATTTCCTTCTTCTTTAAAGCTTGCTAAAGTTGTTCCTGTTCATAAAAAAGATAATGTTATGAATATCTGCAATTATAGACCAATTTCAATTTTGCCAACCTTTTCAAAATTATTAGAGAGGGTTGTCTATAATAGGCTCTACGCATTCTTAGAGAAGCATGAGTTGCTCAATCCAGACCAGTATGGGTTTCGTAAATCACATTCAACTGACCTTGCATTGTTGAAATTTTATGACCGTGTGTCTCAGGCCCTTGCTGATCGTCAGCATGTGGTTGGAGTATTTATGGATTTGAGCAAGGCTTTCGACACTCTCGACCACTCAATTTTGTTGTGTAAGCTGGAACATTATGGTGTACGGGGTATCGCTCTGCGATGGTTTTCTAGTTATTTATCTAACAGAAGACAATATACATGTCATAATTCTGTAAACTCTGATATTCTTGTTTTAAAAAGTGGTGTCCCTCAATGTTCTATTCTAGGGCCTCTATTGTTTCTTATATATGTTAATGATATATGTAATGCATCTACAGCCTTGCAATATATATTATTCGCAGATGATACAAGCGTTTTCCTCTCTCACCGTGATATACACACAGTCAAGACTAGAATTAATATTGAGCTTCCTAAGTTAACACAATGGTTTCGAAGTAACTTGTTAGCTTTAAATGTATCAAAAACAAACTATATTCATTTTAAGGGAAGGAAGATTTGCAATGAGCAACAATTAGTAGTTAGACTGGATGATGTGGAATTGGAGAGGAAGGTTTGTACTAAGTTCCTGGGTGTTCATATTAATGAGAAGCTAGACTGGGATGACCACCGGAACAGTATAATGTCTCCAATTTCTCGGAGTATTGGGATTTTATATAGAGTACGATATCTTGTGTCTGACAGAATATTATTGATGATATATAATACCTTGTTTTTACCATATATTTCTTATTGTAATATTCTATGGGCAGTGTCAAAGAGTGTAACAAGTGACATTCATCTGTTACAAAAAAAAAAGCTTTAAGAATTTGTGCTGGGGTTGGTTATCGTGAACACACAGCTCCCCTGTTTGCTAGGTTTAAATGCCTTAAAGTCGGTGAAATTAATTTTCTTCAAACCTCTTTATTTATGTATCGTTATAGTACTAATGTTTTACCTGCCTCGTTTTCTTCCATGTTCATGGAAAACAATGCTATTCACTCTTATTCGACGAGACAAGCGGCAAACTTGCACTTGTTTAATCCACGCACAGTATTGGCACATAAATCAGTGAGACATACCGGTCCAGACGTTTGGAATTCTTTATTGATTGAAACACGTAATTTGCCTACAATTTACTCTTTTAAAAATGCAGTCAAGCGCATGCTCATTGCGAACAATTTTATTTAAGATATTTGTTCTATTAGTTGGTTGTTAATTCCCCTGGACATAGCATGTACTTAATTATATTATGATTGTATATATTCTATATAATATGTATACATGTATAATTTGCCATGATATGTAATTATGCGCAGTGGTATTGTTAATTAGGGCATCTTCCCACCCCCTCTCTCTCTCTTCCCCCCCCCCCCCCCCCCCTCTCTCTTGCTTGTCTTACGTTTTCTTCTCTCTCTCTCTTCTCTCTGTTTCTCCTTCAGTATGGATGGACTGCACCTTTTATCATGTCTGCTACATTTTTCCTGCTCTAGAACGTACTGTAGAGATTTCAGTCTTATTCTTTATCTGTATTTGTATCTGTATATAGTGTATTATATTTGCACTTTTTTTTTGTATTTAATCTAATAACCTATGTTTACTTTTAAGAATGTATGAAATATGTAAGATCTTAGGTATGGCAACACTTCAAGCGTCCAGCTTATATTGCCAGACCTCTGTGTGTTTCTATTTTCAAAGTTTGTATGTATGAAACTGATTATTGTGAAACATGCAGGAATAAATAAATAAAAATAAATAAATAAATAAATTACCTATTCGGCCAATTTGAAATCCCCATACGGTGATTACAACTTTCAACAATTCTTTCTTATTGCTTGACCGATTTCATTTAAACTTTCACCAAACTGCTTCGCTGATATTCTTTCAAAGCAAATTGCTATCAAGGTTGGATTTCCCTTTAAATTAGGTATGGCAACACTTCAAGCGTCCAGCTTATATTGCCAGACCTCTGTGTGTTTCTATTTTCAAAGTTTGTATGTATGAAACTGATTATTGTGAAACATGCAGGAATAAATAAATAAAAATAAATAAATAAATAAATTACCTATTCGGCCAATTTGAAATCCCCATACGGTGATTACAACTTTCAACAATTCTTTCTTATTGCTTGACCGATTCCATTCAAACTTTCACCAATCTGCTTCGCTGATATTCTTTCAAAGCAAATTGCTATTAAGGTTGGATTTCCCTTTAAATCCGTCTACTATTGCCTAAATTTATCTGGTTTCTTTTTTTTTTTTTTTTTTTTTTTTTTCCTTTTTTCCTCTGACGAAGATTCTGCTAGGATCGAAAGCTCAGGCCCCTTTTGACTCCATTTTACTCCATTGGCTCGCTATTATTGGATAAGCAGTTTTCAGTAGCTTGTTTTCCATATTTGGTTTATTTTTTCTAACATCGCATATACTTTGATGCCAGAGGTGTTCAGTATTCCAAGGGATGCTCAACTTTTTGCAGTTTTTATATCCCGAGGAAATTGTCCTATTTCGCTATATTATCGTTCAAGGTACGACTTATCCTGTTATTATTATTAACCTAAAGTGTAGATGTAGTTCATGTTAGTGCATTTGCTGTAAATAAAATAGAATATGCTTCTGTTATGATGTAGGGTAAGATGGAGATCTGATATTAGTTTCCAATATCCGCAAATGCTCCTATTTTGTATAAATAAACAATTGCTTGCTTCCAAGCCAGAATTCTTTTAATGACCCACACTTGTCAAACAAGTCGGGGAAATCCTTCATTTTTTAAAAATTAAAATGTGAAGTTTCTCTTCGTTGAAAAATGCGCTGGGCTGTAGAGATTTTTTTCTTTCCTTCAATAAATAAAGTCCAAGAGGAAAGATTTAGCTGGCTTCTTGCGTGCATTATGTATTTGTATCTGTCTATACACGTATCACATCCATCTATTCATACACGCATCCCTCTATCTATCTATCTCCCAGATAACAATTCAACGTTTATGTAACATTACAATAGCGTTAACCATAATTGTGTTAACGTTTACTGGAGAACGTTACATGATGGTTAGTTTGATAATTACTTTAACGTTGTTTTAACGTTTACATTTGCGTTATGTTACGGGTTTTGAATCCCTAACGACTTGAAGGGAGAATAAATCAATTTTCTCGGCAATGCACATTTGAATCTGTTTCGTGTCGTGATTTGGAGAAGTTAAATTTGTCGATTTTGTGAGATGTGGTGAGGTCCTTGAGAAATGTCAAGTATGGCAGGTAGGAGTTTGAATTGAGTTGAATGTAACAGTTAACATGATGACCAAATTTTAATGTTATGCTAAACTTAAAATGTTACGTTATATTAACGTACTTTTATTGTTATTTCTTGTCTGTTTTTTTGTTTTTAGCTTATTTAACGTTACATAAACGTTTACATAATGTTTATTTAACGTTAGTCTGGCGTAGGTTACATTAACGTTTTTTTTTATAACGACACATTATGGTTAGTTGTGTTCATTAGTTTTACGCTATTGTAACGTTTACATTTGCGTTAACATGATAACCAAATTTGAACGTCATGCCAACATTAAAATTTAACGTTAATTTTACAGTTATTTCTGGTCTGTTTTGTTTATACTTTATTTAACGTTTGGTGTATGGTTTATTTAACGTTAGTCTGCGGTAGGTTATATTAACAATTTTTTTTTTGGTATAACGTTATACATCATGGATAGTTTGCTTAAAAATTCAAATGTCAGTTATGTGCATCCACAAATTTACTTTCTTTTTTTCAATTTCAAGACATTTATTGCCAACTTTTCAATGTAAGTGTACAAAGTAATAAATAAGCGAAATAATGTACATGTGTTTTTAACAAAATTACGACATTATACACATTCATGTGGTATGTACCTAGTTGGAGGACACACCTTGTTTATGGTCTTTCATGAATATTCATGACAACACCTCAACATTTGACCAAGTAGGAGTTTATAACCAATATTTCTTGATCATTTCAATCACTCAGTAATTATCCAATAAAATTGGTTCACTTTAACCAAACTATTGGTTGAAAATAACCGATATGATGTTGACCAATCTGACTGGTAGTTTTTCTTTTGACCAATACTTTTTAGAGTGTACATTTGCATGATAACCATCTCACGTTTAAAAAACATTTGAATTTACAACATATGATAACGTTAGTTTGCTAACGTAAACCATTGTCTGTTACTTCATTTTATTTAACGTTGAATATATATGGTTGGTTGGTTCTTCTTGATGATGGCGCTCTTCAATCTCCTCAGATTATTTGCGCCAGTCATATTAGTAGGTTTGGCGCAGGCTTCAGAGAGCCCACGAGCGACTTTTTTTGTGGTGAAAATGGTGTTATTAATGGTCATCATTAGTATGGTAAAAAGTTAATATCCCATCTCCAAAGTTAGATAGCTGTCGATCGTGATTATTCGTAATTATTCGCTATAATATCAAGATACCCCAGCAATCAATCGGAATTAACACAGAGAGAGACGGGGGGAAGTAAATTCCAATTGTTCATGGAAAACATAAAACATACATATCTATACACAATTATACACATACACATATACATATAAATATATACATATACATATAAATATATACATATACATATACATACACATATACATACATTTTGTTTTATTTTTTGTTGCTCTTTACCCAATTTCTTCAACAATGTCTATGATAAAAAACGGGCTATCTAAAACGATTGGTATCATATATATAACCCAATAATGCACGAGTGAAAATTTGGTTAGACATCAATAATTCTTTTAGATTAGGATTTTTCAATTTAATCCTTTCTTTTAAGAGACGTCTCTCTTTATATGTGTGTGTGTGTGTGTAATTGGGTTTTTACAGACGTGTATGAATCAGATATGATTATTTACGTCTGGGACGGACCGAAAGACGTGACTCAGTCTCTGAATCAGTTTATAACTTCCACTGGTAGCACGCCAGGCGCACGCCACAACGCCCAGTTATATACATGTGTGTGTGTAATTGGGTTTTTACAGACGTGTATCAATCAGATATGATTGATACATATTTATATAATTATATAAAACGTAGGGGGCGCTATTATGACAAAATCAATATAATGTAACAAATTACTCGAAATCAACTATATTATACACAAGGGATAAGGGTTGAATCCGAGGAGTAATGAAACTATACTGCAGTATATATATATACTAAAGGGTACATTAGGTGGACACACAACAATGCGGTTTATTTCGTCATAATAGCGCCCCTACATTAGGTGGACAGTTGAGCATAGAAATAAGACAAAAACTGTCCATCTAATGTAGCCTTTAGAGTTATATATATATATTTATACAAACAATTTCCTGGTACTACAAAATTTCAATATGGCACGAAAAAGAGACATGATAACGAAGCTTTTCGACCTGCACTCATCAGGATATCACGCAGGTATATAACAAATTACTTGAAATCAACTATATTATACACAAGGGATAAGGGTTGAATCAGAGGAGTAGTGAAACTATACTGCAGTTTGATTAAAATGCAATTAAGCATTTACTGTCCGATCTATAAAATAAAAAAAATATAAAAAATTCCCAGTGATGTTCTGTTATATGAGTATTTTCAAATTACGCAGTGGGAGTGCTATTAAATGATTGGAATAATAGATAGGATAGTATTTATAAGTTGGATTATATGCAACATATTTTCTCTTGATTCATATGAATATATAAAGTTGATTTTGAAAGAAAATCATTGAAATATAGTTCAATGATTATTATATATAATCATAGCTCATTTCGACTTCATATTCTTCAAATTGATTGTGTTATAGATCATATGCAGGAGATTTAATCTTTTCTGACATATATTGATTTTGTTTAATTAATCATTAGAATAATAGTTGAGTTCAAAGATTATAATGCATGTATATAATCATAGCTCATTACCACCTCCTGTTCTTTCTATTGCTTACGCACAGTTTTGGTTACCACCAGAAAATAAGCATTATTATACATTCACAATTAATAAAAAAAATGATGCAAACTTTTGTTTTCTTTAAAAAAAGAGAGATGAACGATGGATCCGTGGTCGTCATATAAATTATCATTGTGTTATCATTTTCGTTTATAACTAACCCATGTATCATTTTTACACTGATTTTGAATAAAGTAATTATTAATTTCATATATCGAAACGATATTACATGATTACGTTCTATTTCTTTTACGGTGAATTCTGTCATAACCTCTGATCAGTGGCGTATCTAGGTATTCTGGCGCCCGGGGCAAACTATGAAATCTGCGCCCCCCCCCCCTCCCCCCATGCCCAAACTCAGATTAATGAGCGTTTTTAATTTAGAAATGATGGCACTACGTGAAAATGAGTTTGATGCACAAAACCCGGGGATGAGTTAGTGTATAAGCGAGGGAGCAACGCGACCGAGCGGCAGAATTTTGTTTTCCTTTTCACTCCTCAACATGAAATTTCTGATGTATTTTACCCTTACAAAGAAAAAGGGTATCCAAGGTAATACAGCGACCTAGCAATATATTTGGGGGAAAACTTTGAACATTCCTATTTTGGGGGCGCAAAATGAATGAAAACCCTGAAGAAATACATTTGAGGAATGCAATTGCCAGGCATATTTATGATTTCTTTTGAATGATCTATACTTTGAAAGTGTTTTTTATGCACTTATACCCCAATCTGGGGGCGCAAAATTTAACAAGCTCCTGCCTTATGCAGGGGGGGGGGGGGGGAGGGGGGGGGGGTAGGCAAAGCAACTAGAGTAAATTAATGGTTAACACTTTAAAACTAGATTTTGAACATTATTATGCGAGGGAGCAAATTTCGCATTTCAAACCCTATAAAACACCATTTCTTTCGCTTTGTATCGTTGACGCAAATAACGCTCAAAAACCATAACATTTTTTTGTATTTCTCCCCCTTTCCTTCTCTCTTTGCTTTTTTGCGCCCCCTTCAAGTGCCGCCCGGGGCACGTGCCCCCTCGACCCCCCCCCCCCCGTAGGTACGCCACTGCCTCTGATTATCCATGTCTCGGATATTTTGAGATGATCTATTTTTTCTCACATATTCATCCGAATCAATGACTCCTTGATAGTATTTGTAAGGGCATACGGTACTGATCTCACGAGGTCCAGGGAATACCACTTTACAAAGATATAATTCAAGCATGTCAAATCCAGCAATCGCCATTTGAAAGCCACCTCTAATACTAACCTCCCACACAGAGGCGTTGATTCGTTCGAAATAGACGAAGCATTAGAGGTGCAGAGCATTGTTCAGAAACAATGCTTGACCCACTCATAGCTACATTCCTATACTTCGTGTGTATAATGTAGGCAGTCATACACCTCAACTTTTTAAAACACCGCTGCACAAAAGTCACCAACATTCACTCAAAATCGGCATTTAATTTACAAAAACCGCCCCCAAAATATTCAAGAAATACAATAAATTCAACTCACCGATGTTGGAAAATATATTTCAAAAAATGAAATCCGTAATTTACTCTCGATTCTCGCGAAACGAGCTATCGGAGTCATTGTGTACATTTCCTTGTCGCCGCGGGCACTGACATCTCCCCAAAAGAGTTTTGTCCGTAAAAATTCGGTCCCTATATGGCGTACACGGAAAAGTCCCGATTTTCTGTGTGCGCGATCGTAAAGATCGATGTGCGCTTGCGATCCCGAGTTTTTCGTGGACAAAAAATTTATTGGCCGATTTTAGTGTAAGACATCGGCAGTATGTAAACAATACGCGATCGCGAAACAAATCGGCGGGGATTTCTCCGGTTTTGGACAAGATTTTGACTTTGGATTTTGCTGAAAATATCAAAAGTTCTTCCTAACGGCCATTTGTAGGAGTGAGATTTTTAAGGGCAGAATTTGAAAGCAAGGTATTTAAAATATTTATCTTATTTTCCCCCCATACCTTCAGTACATGCGACAGAATTACCAACTATTTTACAGAAATGTACCCGTGAGTGGCTTGACCCTCCAACGCTTTATCTATACCGAAGTAATCGACACCTCTGCTCCCATATTATTTCCTTCTTTCATTCAGCCGCCGTCTTATGGGTACCACAAAGGGGGTGGGCGGTCATGTACATAGAACAATTACAGTATCACTAAACACTGCAGCTACCACTACCATTTCACCATGTATCACACTGTGATTGTGGAGGCCTTATCCAAAGTTACCATTCACATTACTCAACGTTTTGCTAGTATATTTGTTTCTTTCCTCGTGGTTGTCTTGGTCATCTGATTGCTCTTTGAAAGATACAACTGTACTATTCTTCCGAATTTCCTCTTGCATCTCCCACCTTCGTTTTCGCTCGTTAAAACTCGGAAGGTCCTCACCCGGCCTCCGTGTCAGCGTTTTCGGTTCATCATCCGTGCTTTCCTTGGGAGCTGAGCCGTCAACCAGCTGGTGCGACTTTATATTCAGCGGATGCTTCGGTAGATCTATCTCTCCATCTGCGGTTCTCCTGTAAACCGGTTTCAGCTTACCTCCTGGTAACCGCGGTGGGATGTGCCTTCGCAGTTCCCTTTCCAGAGCGCTGGAGTAGAAGAAGGACTTTCTCTCCGGCAGTAGTTTTTCGAGCTCCTTTTCATAGGCTGTGGGCACCGCATACTTCAAAGGAGCTAAATCCTTGACTGGCCTAATATCTTTCCAGCTACGTCGCTTTACTTTCCTTTTCTTTACCTTGGTAGTTTCGGGTTCTGGAAGCTTCGGTTTTGGTTTAGGTGATATCTTCTTAGGCTTTTTACGTTTTGTCGCAACATATAACTTCACGTCTTTTACTTCAGAGGTCATGAGGTCCTCTCGCTCCATTTCCAAACCAGCATCATCCTCACTAAATGGATACGGTTCTATTGACAGTGAGGATGAAGCATTCCGAGTATCAACAGACTCATCGCAGTCCTCTTGGTCACTCGACTCTGTCGATTTTCTGGACTCCGCTCGTTTGCACAGCAGAGAAAGTGAATTTTGGGGGTCAGGAGTAGGTGATGCTAAATCGTTATCGGTATCCTTTCTAGTACCAAGTGCCGGTAAACGAAAGGCTCGCCCCTGAAGCATCCCCCTTTGCATCAAACTCGCCTTTGACGGTCTACAATCCCCTGTAAAAATCCTCGAACTAACTTCTTTCTTCTTACCCCTTCGGTCAGCTTCGCGCATATCAACGTTCAATTGATTCGCCATTGACAGCCTCGATGATACCTCTGGTCGAATGGGAAACGGTTGGCCAACCTGAGATTTCATTGTTTCGCGAATCCTCGGAAGGTAGGTAATGCCTGTAAAAGAGTGTATGGAGGTGTGAACTGGATTTCTGGACGGCATTGAGAGCTGCTTGTGAAGGTTGCGAGTTGTGTGAGTTTGTAACATTCGCGAAGGTCTGTGAAGTTGTTTGATATTCATTTGATATTCAAAAATGCCTAAAGTCGGATTTTTTTCCGACGTATGCCTGGTGCCCACGGTCCCCGATCTAATGCCATGATGACCTTGACCTTGACCCCTCAAGGTCATGGTAAAAAATGGCGCCAAAAATGAATACTAGCTTTTTGACGAACTGAAAGTGGCCCAAAATCCAAAATTTGTCCACCCCTGCCTGGCGCCCACGGTCCCCGATCTAATGCCATGATGACCTTGACCTTGACCCCTCAAGGTCATGGTCAAAAATGGCGCCAAAAATGAATACTAGCTTTTTGACGAACCGAAAGTGGCCCAAAATTCAAAATTTTTCCACCCCTGCCTGGCGCCCACTGTCCCCGATCTAATGCCATGATGACCTTGACCTTGACCCCCAAGGTCATCATGGCATTAGATCGGGGACCGTGGGCGCCAGGCAGGGGTGGAAAAATTTTGGCGGCATTCATTTTTGGCGCCATTTTGACCATGACCTTGATATTAGGCGTGTCTAGAGGTTGGAGAGGAATGCCAGCAGAGATGATCGATCCCAAAGGCACGTAAGGATATTGAAAAAAAAAGAAACATGCCGATGACCTTATCGCTGGTCCCCCTTCCTATCCCCCCTCCCCCCCCCCCCCCCCCCCCCCGGAAAAAAAGCAGTGACTGACATTTTTTTTTCTAATTTCTTTTTTGGGGGGCACAAATTAAAAGTAAAAATATGAATTGGTCGTTTTTTGCAACAACAAAACAATGTAAAGTGACATAAAATGCATTTTTCCACTTTTGCAAAAGCTTTAAAGGAGAATTAACCCCCGATTACAAATTTACTTATATTGGAAGGTGTAATATATTCCTACTTATTGGCCTAAATCATTTTCTAATAAGATATCAGAAAAGGGTATAAATAAAGATATTCCAAGACCCGGTATCGTCTCCTACTCATGTACATGGGGGCTGCCATTTTCTTGCTGATTTGGAGTTGTACATGAACCCTTGAAAAATGTTCCAGTCAGGAAGATATTTTGAATCCAAATCCTAAATTGATTTTCTTCATTACCTAAAATCCCATATATGACGAAAAATATAAAGTGGGTGTTTACATGTATTATAAAAATTAAATCTTTATAATGATACTTTTAAATTGTTAAATTGCTTAACAAAAATCTATTTTCTTGGGTTTGCCAAACAGAGCAGAACATAATATATGCAGCATGCATTCCGACTTTTCAAGTCCATTATCTGAAAGCAGGTGAATGCATAGTTTGCCGCTATAGATGCTCAGGGAAGGAGCATCCATAAAATTTGAATTAATTTGCTCCGTCCCATAGGTCCAGTATCGAGAAAATAGATTACTATTAAGCGAGTATCGATTTTCAACAGAAATATATAAGGAAATCTTCAGTTTAAAAATAAATTGACATATCTATTCTATATTTTTAATCTCAAATGGGTTTTTAATTTTGAAAAAGGCAATTGAGCATTTGGATTAAGAAAATCTTCTTGTACACATAAACAAAATGGCCGCCCCCATGTGCTGCTAGCAGGCGATACATATTGCTAGCAGATGGTAAATTTTGCTCAGAAAATCTTGATTCGTATCGATCTCGTATATTTTGACGCGAAGCCATATAGTCTAACAAGTAGGAATAAATAACACCTTTGAACACTATCGTCTTGATTTTTCAGCGTAATTCTCCTTTAACTACATAACTTTGCAAATTTTCCCACAGAAGAAAGCAGTAACTACAAAACCTATGGAACAAAGCACTACAAAACTATTATAACCATTCAGACCCTGTAGTTCTTCCTGTGCAGTGTATTATGATAAAATTCACCTCACCACGTGAGTTCAATGTGTCTATACCCATGAGCACCGGGGGGGGGGGGGGGGGGGGTGATTTCCCCTGGTATTACATTTTTGTTTTAAAAGTTGGGTGTTTAAACTCGGTGTTTGATGGTGCATTGTACAGTTGATTTTTTCCATCAAATTTGGGCGAAAAATTCTGTAACGATCTGAGAATTTCTATTAAGTAACAATTGGGAAGGGTATAAAAGGTTGCTCTCCCAGAGTAAGATCTTCTGGAAATTTGGGGGTTACAACCAAGGGTTTGAGTGAGTATAAGTAGACCTATGCAATTTTACGAATAATAAATCCAATATCTTGCCGCGTTTCCTACTAAAAAGGCGAACTTAAAATAACAATATACAACGGTCTGCGAGTAAAATTCAGACAGAATCTATGGCCCCCAAATGATAATTATAACTGTCACTTGTATAGCGCATAATCAATTCAAACTGCATAATATTATATGCGCTTTAGAGCTATCCAAGATTATTACAATACCAACAAATATGTCTTTTGATTCCTCTTAATCATAATAGTTATTGAAATAATACACAGAAAGTGAAACAAACAAAAAAGATTGATTCCGGGAAATTAAGTCGTGTGTATACATGATTTTCTTTATTTTTCAATTAATTTTCCGAATTTTTTTCTCTGTGTCAGGTATTTTAATACAGGATTTTGTCAAATTTTGCCCAAATGTATTGAAATTTTTGCCGAAATTTGCCAGAACTTTGCCCCAATTTTTTTCTTCCAAAAATGGGGGGGGGGGGGGGGGGGGCCCAAATGCCAATGAAATGTGCGTGTCAAAATTGCGTTGTTTCATAATAATCTTAAGTGTCTCAAAAGTGTGAAGATCTGATTATTCTCTCAAACTGCTTCTAAAGTTGCCTCATGCCAAAACAAAAGCAATTAACTCTTGGAGATTGTGCATTTAGCTGTGCTGCTCCAAAACTCTGGAACCAACTTCCTCTTGTAATAAGGAAAGCACAATCAGTCCCCATTTAAAAATATCTACTGAAGGCCCATCTGTTTTCAGAGGCTTTTAAGTAGATTAGTTCTGTTTATATAGTCATATAGGAGTCTTCATCAAAGCGCAGTAGAGTATATACAAATAGTTGCTGCCGTATACAAATTAATCTTACTATATTATTATTATTTGTACATGTATTTATTTAATTAATTAATTTTCTTTTTATTTCAGCTTTGACTGTATATATAGCATATCTATATTGATTATACATGAATTTTCTTAGACAAATATTGTAGCGCCTTGAGTGATCTATATTATTAATCTTATTTATGACAAATAGTTCCTCTACATAATGGAATAAACTATGTGAAATTGTGAAAAGGAGGCCATAATAACCCCAGTCTACCTTACATGTTGGCCCCTCCCAGAAATAAATCATATAAATCCTGGCTACGCTGGGTAAGAAAGCCACGGGCTGAATCCATTCTGCTTCAACATTGTTGAAAAATGTACGTACAAATATCATTTTTTGTGATTGTGCAGAGATCCATGCAACGTATTATTTTTCATCAGTCGTTCAGCAGGTACACATAATATACAGTACGTCTGAATGGCATTGAGAAGCTACATACCACACCTCGAAAGTTTGGTTCAACGGTACCAGTACATATTGTACCATTAACCTGAAAGTTTACAAAGCAACATAGGTAACGCGGATTAGATCGCCTGTTCAGCACCGAGTCAAAGTAGTGTGATCACTTTATCATATGTTTTGACATACATTTTTCACCTTGATCAAGGAAAGATGGGGATGATTTTGACTTTAACTCCATTAGCGTTTCTAATCATCGTGGTACAGGTAACATGTAAGTATTTTGCTTTGTTTCCTGTATGAAGTTGGTTCCGTAGTCTATTGTAAGGTAATTGAATTGTGCACAGTTAACATACATTCTTCGATAAACGTATTTCCAAATTCCATGAAACTTGTTTAGAACGGTTCTGGATTACTAGTATACATATATTTTAATCTTTAAGATCGCAAACTCTTTATAAGAGATAGAGAGATCAATTGAGGCCAATTATTCTGAAAACAAAGTAATTACCGGTTGTCAGTATTTTCCTAATCCTTCCCTCATTCCAGGTATTACACCGAAGTCAAACCCTTCGGCCAAGTGCCACTGAACATCAACAATAATTGGCGCTAGATTTCAGTTGAAGATCAGAGGCCAAATTATATGCCATTTATGGTGCAAACGCCTTACCGTGGTCAACGTGAAAAAATATAAAATCTTGTCATTTGCCAAGAGTTTTCATGGTTACCTTTAAAGTCAAGTTGCATTGAGTACGATAACTCAAGGAATATGTTTTCTTAGGCCAAATATCATACTTATGTTATGTCAATTGAATCACATTAATATGATTTAGATAGATAGATACATACATTTTATTTTCACACGGTAAAAAAACCCAGCAGATACAAAGTCTGATTTGCATTGGGGCTGTGCCATAAACAAATAAACAAACTAAAAGCCATCCAAAATAAATTTTAATTTTTAAATTTTAATTAATAATAAATAAATCACATCGGAAATATATTATACTAATGTATACAAAATAATTAAAATTAATACAAGCATTCGCATACTTAAAGAAATTCTAAACATAATTACTAAATACGTGTAAATAACATATATATAAATACAGATAATGCAAATACTGGTAGTACATAAAGGCCAGAATATATCTCAAAAAGTATTTTACCGATTTTCATAATTCAAACGGGAACGGATATGAAATTGTATTACTCATATCATGAATGGCATATCATTGCCACCAGATATCATTATTGGTGTGAAAAAAATGTATTTTATGTCAAAATGCGTGGGAAAAAAGTTGCGGTTAAGGTTATATGAAGCATATTGTGTACATTTCCTATGCAAATTAGCAAATGACCTTTTTAATTGTATCCCCCGGCAGTATGCCGGAGGATACTTTGGATTCAGCAGCGTTTCGCCGCCGCCGCCGCTGCCGCGTCACATTCTTGTTTGCGCTCTAGCGGTCACATTTCTCGACGAATTTCTTTCAGACGTGTATCTTGGTAAAATCTGGACCCCTATAGTTTCTGGTGA
Organism: Heliocidaris erythrogramma; assembly: GCA_025617745.1. Classification (NCBI taxonomy): domain Eukaryota; kingdom Metazoa; phylum Echinodermata; class Echinoidea; order Camarodonta; family Echinometridae; genus Heliocidaris; species Heliocidaris erythrogramma. The sequence goes on along the minus strand of CM046854.1, from coordinate 26,713,074 downwards.
TGCTGCCCCCAGTGTTCCGTCTTTTATAGGGTAAAAGGCCATATTTTGGGGGATAGTTTGTGTGCGCTCTAGGGGTCACATTTCTCAACGGATTTTGTTCAAACTTTGTATGAAGGTGTCTCTTGGTAAAATCTGGAACCCTATAGATTTTGGTGATGCTGCCCCCAGTGTTCCGTCTTTATAGGGTCAAAGGTCATATTTTGATAGATGTCTTGTGTGTACTCTTGTGTGCGCTCTGGCGGTCACATTTCTCAACGGATTTCGTTCAAATTTTGCATGAAGGTGTCTCTTGGTGTAATTTAAAAAGCTATAGTGTTTGGTGATGCTGCCACCAGTGTTCCGTCTTTTATAGGGTCAAAGGTCATACTTCAGGGCATGGCGTGAGTGCACTCTGCAGGCCACATTTCTCAACGGATTTTGTTCAAATTTTGTATGGAGATGTATCTTGGTATAATCTACACATGTTTAATTTTTGGTGATGCTGCCCTCATTGTTCCGTCCTTTATAGGGTCAAAGGTCATTTTTCCATTTCTTGCACTCTTACTTCTGCATTTCTCCACGGATTTCGTTCAAATTTTGCATGAAGGTGTCTCTTGGTGTAATCTAAAAACCTGTACTTTTTGGTGATGCTGCCACCAGTGTCCCGTCTTTTATAGGGTCAAAGGTCATCTTCAAGGGATGGCGTGAGTTCACTCTGCAGGCCACATTTCTTGATGGATTTCTTTCAAATTTTGTATGGAGATGTATCTTGGTATATCTCTCAACACATTTCTTTCAAATTTTATATGAAGATGTGTCTTAGTGAAACCTACACATCTAAATTGTTTGCTGATGCTACCCCCACTGTACCACTTTCTATACAGTCAAATGTCATATTCAGGTTGTTGTTAGGGTCAAATGTCATATTTTCGTTGCATGCATTCTGGAGGACACATTTGTTAACTCATTTCTTTCAGATTTTGTATGTAGGTCCATTATAGATTACACCTCTGCTGCCTCTAGTGTTCCGTCTTTCATAGGATCAAAGGTCGTATTTTAGTGGATGGCTTATGTGCGCTCTGAGGTCATACGTGTATTTCTTCCGAATTTTCTATAAAAATGCATTATACTCTAATCTGCACAAATCATTTTGGTAATGCTGCTCCTAGTGTTGACAATATTCCGGGCCACTGGCGGCAATTTCTACACCATCCTTTTGTTTGAGGGAGGGGATGGGGGAGGGTCTTTGTCCCTCCTTCAAATCGCTGCCAGTGCCGGGGGATACATTTCGCATTGCGCGGCACCAGCAATGCACATTTCTAGTTTGTTATGTAATTCTCAGGAATTTCTTCAGGTACAATATGCTTCCCTATTAAACTGTATGCTGATGAAAAGAAAGAGATAGAGATAGAGAAATGTGAAATAAACCATGCTTAAAAGTTCAGAATCATGAGTGATTGTTTGATTATTTGTGTAAAAGTCAATGAAAAATAACTAAAGTGCAACTTTTTTTCCATGCATTTTTTTTCACACCAATAATGATATCTGGTGGCAATGATATGCCATTCATGTTATGAGTAATAAAATTCCCTATCCATTCCCGTTTGAATTATGAAAATCGGTAAAAATACTTTTTGAGATATATCCAAAAATGCTAGGGGGGACTTTCTTTTTTCGTTGAGTGTATATTACACAGATACACAATTAAACACGTCCCTTCATACATGCTATCAGTTGAACAAACTCTACGCAACCACCCACACACACACACACCCGAACACCGATCTTCATCAAGTAAACTGTCACATTCATCAACCCACTCCACATCATCACATACAAATCTCAACTTACCACACACAAGCACATCAGGCAGTAAAATCAAGTAAAGTAACAATGCAGAAAACAAAATTTAGACGAATTCCCCCCCCCCCCCATTCATTTCCTGTTATGTACTAATGCTCTTTTGAAGCTGCCAACAGTATTACATTGTTGTTGTTTAAATGGGAGTGAGTTCCAGCAAGAAGCCCCCTGAACATAAAATATTGTGGAATATTTCAACTTAAGGGACCTGACTGTGTATTATATGCATGGCTGTATAATGAAAATCGGTCATTTAGGTATAATGGTGCTTGTCCGGTCATTATCTTGAACATTTCTGTTCTGTTTTCTTGCAATGTCATCCCCCTTATTTACTTAAATTTTCTTTGGCAGAGGAATACCATGGGGAACGATTTATTATTCTGGCAGCCCTATTTTGTAGTTTTTGAAGAACGTTTTGATTACTTATCCCGCAGTTACCCCACACAATATCGCAGTAGTTGAAATGTGACATAATCAAAGAATTAAAAAAAAAATTTGAGCGAACTTATTGTACAAATGTATTAAAACCACATAATTCAGTAATTATTTCAGTTAAAGTATAGTAACATGTTAGAGGAAATTCATATTCTCATGTAATGTCTATAAATTTGGTTGAGCTCAATTCTGTCGAAATTTAAAGGAAAAAAATTAAAAGTAGAAAGTTGCTCCTGCCACCTTAACCCCTCCCTTTCGGCATTTAAAAAAGAATGTATATCGGGGTACAAAATGCTATTTATTCAAAATGTAGACAAACAAATGAGTGCATATATGAGCGCATACAGAATATCTGTGTGAGAACCTCAAGCGCGGGCGTATCTACTCCATGGACCTATTGTTTACTGCTTACTGTGGCATGAATTTTATTGAACTGAAAAGCAGTTTTTGTATTGGACGCTGGTGAAAGAACGTCTCTTGTAAGCCTGGCTTGCGACCTTTGAGATGCCTTCTTCGTAGTCAAAAATTGTTCCGCCCCGCATGCGTTTGTTTATCAATTTTGTTGTGTTCTATGTTTGTACCTCTTCGTTGAATATACACTGTATATATATATATATATATATATATCAGATAATATATCAAATATATACAGTACTGGGGCCGTATTCTGAAAACTATGTTAGCTTCTATGTTAACTTCTATGTTAAGTCACAAAGTTAAGATACCTTTAACATACCTCTAAATTGGTATTCTGAAAACTATGTTAAGGGTATTTTTTTTTAAAGGTTACGTCCCCGACATGCTCATTTATAATTAATATTCCAGTTATAATCACTGTTAAAATGTACTCTTAACCAATCACGCTTCTCGTTTGATCGTACCTACAAGTATGTCAAATATGGCGCGCATTTATTGAGTTATCATTTCATACGCACTAACTTTCTAGAGAAAGTGTCCATCAAAAGCTACTTTATTCCTTTCTTTTTATGCTTTCTATGTCTTTTTCACGTTCAAAAATTATAGATTCGCAGAATTATGATAGTTATCACAGAATCCAAATCAGAAAAACACAGAAGAGGAAATGTTTTTTTCAAGCTTTATTCAAAAAAATATTATGATTATTGATAATCTCCTCTTTATAATTACAAAAAGGAAATGTCTTCTGCATTTCACGTATAAATAGACTGATGTATCGCTTAAAGACCCCCGACCAATGTTATGTTTTATGTTGACTTGTATGTTATCTTTAGGTTAAAATAGTTTTCAGAATACCAAATCAATGTTAACTACTATGTTAAGTCCGCGCATGAGGTTTGCGTAAAGATATGCATATGCGCGCTGCATCTTCCCGCCAAAAAACTCTCAGACTGTTTAACCTAGTTTTGGACTTAACATAGTTTTCAGAATACCACCCCTTTTCAAAAACTATTAGAACATCTGCTAAAATGAACAAATTTGAATTTTTATCCATATCTAGTTGTTTATTACCATACACTGTAGCTTCTAGTTGCTCAATTAATTAGTTGTGTTTTGCCAGACTATAAGTAAGCCCTATATTAGACTATCATGATGTCCAGTATAAGCAAGATTTCAGTCAAGTCTTCTTTAATTACCCTCCCCGTCACATACAGCCATCATAACTCGGCATTTCAATAGCATTAATTAGTTGTGTTTTGCCAGACTATAAGTAAGCCCTATACTAGAATATCATGATGTCCAGTATAAGCAAGATTTCAGTCAAGTCTTCTTTAATTACCCTCCCCGCCACATACAGCCATCATAACTCGGCATTTCAATAGCATTGTATTAATGTATTTCCTTCTATTCTAAAAAGCTTAAAAACCCGTTTGAGCATTTCTAAATTGCATTATAAAGTGCTTATCTGTGAGGTATATTGTGTTAGTCAAGTTGCTCATTCAAAAGGTCTCAAATTCTGTCGATAAGTTTCTTGATCTTGGCCCTTTATGGATGACACCTCAATTTTTGAAACTCTCGGTGCCTCATTTTTATGCAAGCTGTTCCCCAATCGTTTGGATGAAATTTTTGAATGATTGTCTTCTTGTTAAGTTGATCCTGCCTCTTAAAGGCACAGATCTGATAGAATTTCATGCCCTGTTAGCAGGTTTATGGTACGATTTTTCCAACCCTCTGTCCTTTGCTTTTGAAATTGAAGTTATTCGGTTCCAGCACTATAAAGAGCTCTCCAGAACATTATGTACCCACATCTATGAAGGGCTGTGGCTGACAGTGAGTGACAGTTGAAAGACACATTCATCAAAATGCCTCTCATCCAATGTCCCAATAAGAATACTAGTAGTTAGTTTTTCAATGAATTACTCTTAAGTATTCCATACATCTATATTTAGTCGGCTTGAAATTTCATGACCCTAGAAAAGTTGCATACACCGATTTTTTGTTGTGGTTGCTGATTTGTGATCTTATGTGGTCCTAGAACAATTTCAGCTTTGTTGCCCAAACGGCAACCTTCATAATCAAAATGGCGCCTGGTAGCCATATTGAAACCAAACTTTGAACTACATGTCACAAACTAGTGTATGATGTATGTATATAGGGGTTTCGAGGGACGTAAAATTCATTTTTAACGCAATTTTTGCAATTTAAGGTCACGTTTAGGTCATAAAGGTCAAATAAACATTAAATTTGTTACCTGTTTACATGGCCGAGCATGCGTTAGATTTTTACACTGTTATAGATGTCTAATGTTTAAATGAATGCTTTTGGGTGACTATTACTAATCTCTGAGATCATTCATTCATTGCCAGAAGTGGTAAGTTCAAGGTCAAAGTTGAACTATATAATTATTATAATGGATAGTACTTTGATTTGTATGTGGTGCCGAATGCCTTAGTGATGTTATAATTTCAGTGTAAGTCGAGTTCACGAACTGAAGTTCAGGTCTAAGTTCAATCTTACCCCTGGGTCAGAAAGGTCAAATTCAAATACATGTATCTGTCATTTTTAGTTCATTGTCAGGACTCAGAGAATAGTATTCAGCATTGTGCCGCTTTTAAGTTTAGTTTATAGTTATACTGAAAAGCACTGAATGTTGAATTACTAAAAATATATTAGGTCGTATGACTTGAAGTGCTACAGTTCATGATGTCCACAGCACAGTCTTGCTGTCAAAGACGTCAGTGCTGTGCATAGATCTTTGAGAGTCTTGCTGTGCAGTTTCCTGATGATGTAGTAACGTACTTGCACAATTGCACTATCATTTGGTTTGTATTACGGGTAATGATCTTTATTGGAGCCAAGAACAAGATTACTGAGATTCTGAAGCTGTTACATATTTTTTTCTGGTACATCAAGTTAACGCAAAGGTTATTATCCGCCATACATTAAAGTCCCACTCATATGGATGTCCAAATAGGCAAAATCTGTCACCAGCTATTTGAAAGATAACACAGCCCTGTAGGAATAACATATGGCACTATAATGAAATGATGCATTTCATTTTAATTGTTCAGATGCTACAAATAATATTATTGCTGATGAGAGGTGCTCGACAGGAAAAAAAGGTGATCTCTCCAATGGATGATACGAAAAATCCCATAGTACATCTTTCACAGATGTTTCAAAATTGATGTCTAGGTGCATGTTCAAAAGCCATGTAAAATATCATGATTTTGGATTTCTTCTGCCACTCTTGATAGAAATTTGTCATTATGTTTACTATGTGTAAGATAGTCTGATCTTAATTGTTGCAAATATAGTGAAATTTTCAGTTTCAGATATACTTTGCAGACCTATATCACGTAGATTAGCACTTTGCAGTTTCTATGCAGAAAGGTCCATGTGTTCATCACTGCGTGTGGCGTTGGGAAGGCAGTGCCTATATAGTTTAATACGATACTGAAGAAGGACCTTGCCGAATTCGATGAACCGGGCCCCGCAGCACAAAGGTTTGCAATCAATCTCAAAGCCAATTTAGATCAGTGTCTCATGAACATCTCGTTCAATATGATGATCCAAGACCAATCAGAACGACTGTTTCAAATCTGCGATTGATTGCAAACCTTTGTGTTAAGGGCCCTGATCGGAGATTAGTGGTTAAGGGACCCTTGTCTTTTAACCATAGTTTACTAGATAAGTCGGAACATCGTCTCAATATCCACCATGCTGCCCGAGTTTGATGGACCGTCATAACCAAAGTAAGTGTTTCGTTTCCGTCAAATATAACTAATGGTATTACGAATACAGTAGAACGGAATCGCCACCCATGAATCCTTAGCTTATAACACTTCGTGAGGACATAGAGAACCTGCCCTTCTGGATTTCTGCAGACAAACCAGATGAAGCAAGATTCTTTTCCAGACGTTGCTTTGGGAAAACATGTAATAAGCATGAATAATACGACCAAACCTGTGGTAGATCACATCACCATGATTCTGCATGGTTTTCAACTAGACTAATATTGGACGACACTAAACCTAATCCATACTTTACATTTCATGTTTGTAGATAATCCCTGCAATTAAAAGTGTTGGGAACAGCAGTACTAAAGGGTGTAAATGATGATATGGTATTAATGGTGATATCCATTACTTATACTAGATCATCATCACCACATGCATCACTGTGAATAATTGTGCCATTGGTCGACCAAAAAGAGCAATTTGGAGATCATTCATTCATTTTTTTTTGCCAGTAGAAATGCAAAACAAATTGGGTCGAAGACAAATCATTCCCATTTATTTGTGCCCTATACAAAACATACTTGACCTTTCACCCTGTGGTCAAGATGCAATGGAGTTTGAATTTAATTGGCTGAAGATGAGTAATAAAGAGAAAAACACGACCATGAGATTCGGACCCGAAACCTTCATAGACGTATTATACTTGTGCAGTATCCACTGTCAAGTTCAATTTTGTCCCTGAAGTTATCCCTTTGTGACTGATATTAACTCGAATTTGAATGAATGATATTATAGATTGATTCTTCATTATTATCCACAATTTAGTCGGACATAATTCTGCATACAAATATTATCATCTAAGCCCTGACAATTAACTAAAATGACAGATATTTGAATTTGAACTATGTGACACAGAGGTAAGATTGAAATTTGACCTGACGTCAGTTCGTTAACCCGACTTAAACTGGAAACATAACATCATCAAGGTATTCGGCACCACACTCCAGCCAAGAACAAATCATATCTTTAAAAAAGTTTTATTCATTATATTAAGTTCAGCTTTGACCTTGAATTGACCCCTTCTGACCAATAAATGAATGAATGATCTCAGCGATTAGTTCTACACACCCAAAGCCCCTTCATTTAAACATAATGTATGCACGGTCAAACAAACTTGACCTTCATTTGATCTTCATGACCTAAACGTGACCTTGAATTGCAAAAAATTGCGTTATAAATGAATTCTACGTCCCTCGATAGTCCTATATACATGCATCATAGACTAGTATATGACATGTAGTTCAAAAGTCGGGTTTCAATATGGCTACCAGACGCCATTTTGGATTTATGCAAATTATGAAAATTGCTCAAGGTTGCCGTTGGGCAACAAAGCTGAATTGTTCTAGGACCACATAAGATCACAAAGCAACAAAAAAACTTCAGTGCACGCAACTATTTTTAGGTTCGCCATGGACTACATATAGGAGTGTCAAATGGACTATTTCCGGTGTTAGCCTTTTAGGGGTGTCTTGGGATAATCTGACTTTTTTCCCGGTTATTCACCTGTAACCAATTTCTATGTGCCACACTTTCAAACAGGCAGATATCTTCAAACTGTTCAAACAATGATAAGGTGGCCAAAGGCCGTTAGCCTTAGAACTATGAGTTGACCTGAACTACCAAATATGGGACTAACTAATGTAAGATGTGTAGAAACCTAAATGCATCAGATTTGAATGAACGTCAGAAATGCTGAAAAAGCTCCAATGTTAAAATAAATCATTACGCTGGCATATGCCAGAAAGATATGAGGGGGTGGGGTAAGTACAGAAAAATACGGAAATTTTACCTAAAATGGACTTGATATAATGACCCAGATCTTGTATATAATTTGGTTGTACCCTGTTACAAACTTGAGCAAGCAGAAAATGCGGATATACCAACAAACTACTGATAAATAATCAAAATCGAATTTCCTAATGTTTGGCAGTGTTCTAATAATTTTGACCAGTACTGTATATATGCATTACTGTTAATCATTATGATCTATTCTTGATTTATGTCATTGGAAGAACAAGACTTAACATGATGTTTCTAAATCTAAAGTAAAAACAATTTAAAATTGGAAGGGATAAATCAATTGCTTAAATCCGAAACTGCTTGTCTATTTGTGAATTCGAAGTCTTATATGTTTTTTTTATCGGGCAAAGTTCAAGTTTGAATGCTCATTCTATCAAAATTCTTGATGGAAGTATTCGCCCTAAAAATCAAATTGAAAAATTATTGTAGGTAATTATATGCTTATCTCTATAAATATTCAAATTCAAAAGAAATCGAATGGCTGTACTTCAATTTGGCTGCTGTGTGGATGAATTTGACCAGTTAAACATAGTTAATACATGTATTTATTTATGGAAAACAATACAATCTCTTGATACATAGCCACCCCCCCCCCCTTGTCTGTGCTTTGAAATATCACCACTATCTCCCTCCTCCTCCTCCCCCCGTAGGCCCATAAACCAAATACGTAAATGTGTTTCTTTATACATATATAAACGACAAGAAAAAGCCCGAAATTCGTTTATATTTTGTAGAATAACAGGTATCTGAATTGTCTTCATTACCCACGATTACCCCTTTAATATGATTATAAAATCAGCAAAAAAAGTTTGATACATGATATCTCACATGTTACCAAATTATAATCTCTGAATCTGTTATCATTATGAAAGCCCATTTATTTCCATTTGCATATCATTATGTAATTTTGGGACACCTAGTACAGCCCATTACATAGGGGGGGGGGGGGGTGTGACCTTGCTTTGCCATTGTCAAATGTGTGCAATTGATTGTCTTTTTGCTGTTTGAATGAAATATAGCCCTAATACGTTCGACATTAGATTTTGGTATCATTTTGAAATCTATTCATTTTTCTTTACTAAGACTATTCAATAACTCTGCCATTTGATATGTGCAGTGTGCCTGAATAGATGGACATATCTGAAGTAAAATCGTTGAATGTGGGGTGTTATTGTGAAAGGAATGTTTTCCTGTACTTTGATCATCTTTTCGGGCTTCATTGAAAAAAACACTCCTTTGTTACAACCTTTAAGCCAATCCGCAGAGTGTATGCTAATGAGGCTTTCGGTGCAGGTTTATTCAGCGTATTGTTTGCAAGTGCTTTGCTTCAAAGTTCAATTGATTTGCTGGGTGACTTGGCAGTTCTGCTCTTTCGTGACAATAGAGAGCTTTATCTTTAGTTGTCACGGCAGAATGGTATCGTACATTACTCTTCAAAAATTGCTCTTCATGTATAAATCAATACAAGCAATGGTTGTTAAAGCATTATTTTCAGAAAACCTGATTAGACTGTAATTTTGCAACATTTTCAAGAGCGATTTTGCTCGTGGTTCCTGATCCTGGTACGAAAGAAAATCGTGTAATTCGAAAGGTTTATCTAGTGAGTAAACAATCTAGTGAACAGAATATGTCAAAATGAAGTTAACGCGAAGATGTAATCTTGGACATTTCGTTTTAGAACAATTTACCCTAGAAATTCAAAACATTTAGGTTTTGACCTGAATTAAACACCTTAACAATATTGACATGGCACGAACTTATGCTTATTGGGCGACGTTTTGTTTATATCCGGGCGTGGACTAGCCCCCTTAAGAGGCCAGGGGCTGTATTATAAAAACCTATTTATCTCAAATATTTTTTCATCTTCAAAACTATTGTTCCCAGTTTCCCTCATATTTCGAACCCGCGGTTAAAATGGTGGGCGCGTAAACTGATTATAATGGCGCATAATCCTAACCAATTATATAATATACGAACAGTGGAAGATAATCATGAGATAACTGGTATTCTGTAAATTGTTGTATCTTTTGTTGTAATTTGTATTCCATGCTGTTTACAATAGGGTGTACAAAAGCTAGAGGCTTTTATATATTTCAAGACGATGGCAACTTTCCCAGCTCAGCATAAAGTATGCACGACCAGCAAAAAGGAAACTTTGTGTGACTTGAGATCTCACATAGGAGACATTGGAGAGGAAGTACACCGACAAGTCTCCAAAATTGTTTAAATTGACATAAACATGATTTTTCGTGGTTCCTGACCCTGATACGGCAAATTATTTAATGATTTTGACCCATTAGGAAGAAGAAAAATATACTATTAACAAAAAAAAAGGTTTATTGACCAAACAGCTTCATAATCTCATTTGTAAATTGTGACCAAAAATCATACAAAATTATATATTCTACGCTACAAAATAAAAAAATTGGAACAACCCTATACATCGCTCATTACATTATGCAAGCAAAAACCGCTCATGCGAACACCTGAATAAATGTAAGCGAATGATCTTGGGCTGCGGATCGACTATTTTCATCATTATGTTTGGTATCATTTTGCTTTTCCCATATCATAGAAGGGCCAGTAGCGTATATAATATCCAGGGCGAAAGACTGAAAAGGATGGGGAGGGTGCATACAGCTTCGGAGACTGTTCTATGCTTATCCATTTTTTTTGTAGGGTTCACAGTCTACTGGGATCTTCCCCTAAATCAGAAGGCAGAGTAGTATAAGTGACAAAATGTAGTACATGAATAGATATTCATTTATTCGCAATGTAATATCTGCGACAGTTGTGCACTGCTGTTTGAAGTAACAAAGAACTAACGATCAGCATGATCAGTCAGTCAGTGGCGTAACTACACCGTGCCGTCAAGAGGTGCAAAAGTTCCGAGGAAATGGTGAGCGGAAACTGCTTGGAGGGAGATTCGTATAATTCTCTGACAAGCCCCCCAAAAAATGTTATCAGTTCTAAAAGAAGGGGTATACTTGTCTTTGGAAGGGGGCGGGAGTGCCCCCTAAATCTACCAATAGTGGAGTGGACCTTTTACAGAGAACTCTTGCACAAACACGATAATCTTTTTTTTTTTTGGTCAAAAGTTGTCGGGGGGGGGGCAGTCTGCCCTCTTGCCCCCCCCCCCCCCCCTCTTGGGTACGCTGGTGATAACGATGTTTAAAAAGTACAATGAACGCATGTCTCTGTGGGAGCGGGGCTTCGAAAACATAGTCGAGTTTCTGTTTTGTTTCCTTTCAACAAAATTTTGAATTGTACATTGTACTTTACATTCATGGTAGGCCAGGTATTGTCAATGCATATTTCTAAAAATAGAGTATATCTTGACTCGTAATCATGGTATTAAAAACTTCTCTATTGTTAACAACATGAAACGAGCAGGAGAAGAAATTATATTCTATGCATCGTTTGTGACAATACAACGGTATAATATATACAATAAAGTGAAGAGAAGGGGATGTTCCATTTAGAGACCCACTTTTTCGGACACCCCTGACACACTTTTCCTGACACAATTTTAGTCTTTTACTTTGTACACCGGGATTTTTTTGTCATTAAACAGTCCCTGTGATTCGTCTTTTTGATATTGGATATTCATTAGCTATCTAACTGATGTTTCAAAACGAATTTGTGGTCACAACTACCAAAACCAACAGGAATATTATAGTTGAAGGTCGAAAATTCTAGTTAAGGGATAATTATATGCTTGCACGGATAGGATTATAATTTATGCCCTGACTAACATTGTTGAGCATACATTGCGTAAATTCTCAGTTACCACCATCTGATATTCATCATATTTAGGTCAACCTTTGGAGATAAACTTTGGATTTCATTTTGGAAATCGTCTTTGACATCGTTTTCACCATCATCGTTATCGTGTTCAACATCATCATTGACATTATGTCCGACATTATTGATACCTTGTACAACGCCATTGTTGACATCGTGTTCGACATCGTCATCGATATCGATGACTTCCTGAATTTCCTTGGATGCTTTTAGTTTTGATCTACATTAGTTATCAGCTTGACAGCCACCACACTTTTTGGACTACATTTCAAGAACATTCTGGAACCATAGCGTGGATTCATATTCTAATATATATATGGATTATTAAAAAGCTGTTCTCCCAGAAGATGTAATGTAGGCTTGGCTCATAATTGTATCGATTATCTTTTTTTTATTGCTTTGCCTGAATATCAAGTGTAAGTAACATAAATAAAGTCATTTGTTATTTATTATTTTTTATTTTTCCATTTAGGGTCTTTTCTGGACTTTTGAATCGTAACATATGGAGGAAAGGGACCCTTGACATACATTACAAAAAAGCCCTATTTCTCTTCAACAATGGAACCATTTCGGACGGGATCTTCACTGACTGGAAAAAGAAATAGTTGTGGTTTCGTAATCCAGTATACAGGGGCGTCGCTAGAACACTTTGAATGGGGGGGGGGGGGGGGGGGGGGCTGTGACACCCAAATTTGCCGACAATTTTTAGGGTCTGCAGCCCATTGCCGAAGGGGAACGTCTTTTTCCTGGATATAAACCTTCCAGCGTTTGCGAGGGAGCTAAAAAAACAGAAAGACCACTTTTGCCTTCTTTTTCTTTCCTTCCCTTTTCCTTTCCTGCTTTTCTTTCTGTTTGGTAGAACGGTAGCCACACAGAGCAACGCAAGACAAACTACGCAGAATGTGCAAACTGATGGTTTATGTGCAGTGATACCGAACTCTAGTAGTGTTCTTCATCTTGTGAATGCAACCTGGCTATGATATAACGAAAGGACGTTAAACAGATTGTCCGATAATGATGTATGATACCTCTATTTCGAGATTTTGTGGGACGTAGAATCCTTTTTTATAAATTTTATTTTTGCCATCTGAGGTTACGTATTAGTACTAAAAAACAAGTAAATGTAAATTTATATATGAACAATTAAAAGTGTATGTCTTACATTCAGATTGAGAGTAAGCCTAGTCACAGTGGGTGATTTCACCCTAGGTGTGGGTGTTTGGTGTTAGTGTCTATTTTGCCTCGAAATCGTGATCTAACAACGACTATGAAATGAGAAAAAGATCAGTCGATGATAGGTGTTGACCTCTGATTTTTTGACGAAGTTCCGGTTGCCGGTGTTTATTTTTTGTTAATCATCGGCTGAGCCGATGATTAACAAATGTTTAATTTCATCAGGTGTTTAATTTCATCTACACATTCCCATTCACTAACACTGTACCCCTAGGGATTAAGAAATACCGATTTCACGGTCGGTGTTGGTGTTGGTGTTCTAGCTCTAGGAAATTGTGGTGATTAGTCATAAGAAATAAAGACAGTAGGCGTCATTCGAAGTGTTAAGAGGTATTATGTTCATATAGGCCTGATATTAGGCCTAGGCCAGCATTTGTTCTAACGTTCGATCTAGAGCACACGGAAAGGAATTACTTTTGCTTTTTAATGGGACTGAAGGAGTCAATTCCTACAAAATTCCTACATAGATTTAATAAAAATGACGTTAGATATTCCGTAGTTAAAGACCCAGAGAATCCACATCACTTACCAGGATGAGCTCTAAATCAACATTTACAATGAAACTTCACGGCTAATCTGAGCCAATGCCTGAAATTTGGCTGTTTGCCCTGTACGCGCTACGCCGTCCAATCAGGCGTCTTGCTGCATTAACTACCGCAGCATTTTCTGCTGCAAGTGAGAAACTCGAGAGAAGTCATATCTAAACTTACTGTTCCTGTTAAGACTATCCATTTCTGTAATGTTTCTTACCGCATTCTAGATCAAATAATTATTTCTTTTAGAATTACCAGACTACTCGTGTAATTTAACGATATTCTAGACTAATAATTAAATAGTTTTAACATATTTTTTCCTTAGTTAAAAATGGTGCTGACGCCATTGCCAGTTTTTGTTTTGTAGCATTCTTTATTGCATTCATTTATTACAAATAAAAATCATACATCTTCATATTTAATTCATGTACATAACATATGATAAGTAAAGGACATTGTACAGTCTTCAGTAATACATGATATAATTAAATACCTGTATAGTACACAGTGCACTCAAATTAATTACACTGAATGAATATTATAGATTAAAGCCTCCCCTCCCCCTTCAAACAACGAACACACAAACAAGCAAAACACACAAAAAGAAAGAAGAAAAGAGAAGAGAACAGATAAGGGCAGTCTATAGCGGCAAAGAGCCGCCAACTCCACACGATCGTGAACCAGGCGCACCCCTCCACTCCTCACCCATCATGCCTATTGTATGTTTTCGTTCATGCTTATGTGTGTTACTTTGAAATGTTCCCATTTCTTATAGTGTAGTGTCAAAGTATTCCGTTCGGTAGCAATCTTTTTTTCTTCTTCTTTACTTTTAAGGAGTTTTTGTCCTGTATTCTTGGAGGCTTCTTTTTCTCCCGACTAAGATATATCAAATATTTAATTAATAAAATAACATGATTGATTATTTGCCTATCTTCACTTGTTTCCTCTAATCCAGTTTTAAGCTATCGATGCGCTTTGTTAGGATATCGGTATCGGCTCCTTAATCTGAACAGCGGTGTTTGAGCTCAAGTTTAGGAGAATCTTCGCTCTAAACGCCAACACCAAACACCAACACCGAGCTTGAAATCACCCAATGTATGCTCTCTCTATATAACAGGAGATAATACTCTATTTTTAATCCCTGCACGGGAGTCACGTCAGTGATCACTTAATGAGGAGTGAATATCGAATACTCTCTAAAAATAAGAGAGTGAATTTCACTTCATTTCCACTCTATTTTCACCCCCTGGAGTCACGTCAGTGATCACTCATTGGAGTATTTTTATAGAGCGAGTAGCTAATCATATACGTATTTCGTTTTAGTGTTAAAATTCACGTTGATTTAATCCCTTGCGGCTCTAATCTATAATTATGTAGATAGTTAATACCAGCAGTCCTAATGCACTCCCAAACCCCTTTACTTACAGGATTTCATACAAGTGGGATAGGTCTACTCTCATTCTAGAAATACACTTTCATTTGTTACAAGTTGACCTTACTTGACCTTCAGTAACAGAACATGACCTAAAAGTGCAAAGATATCTTTACAAACATGGATGCTACGCTCCACTAAACCCATAAATAGAGGTATCATAGACATTATTGGACATACAGTGCAGTGTGTGTAACAGAGAATCAAAGCTTAACCTAAACAGAGCATATGAATTTAAGAACAATGATTTCGATCATTCGACTAGGTCGCATAGTTTGATATTTTTTCCTATAATTCACATAGTTACTTTCTGTGATTATGTTTCACATATTTACATTAAAAATAAAAACGACAAAGAAGACATAAGTTTTGAAACGGAACATGTTTCGGAGTCATACTCCATCATCAGCCTGATTCTTTTAAAACAGAGACGGTGCTATATATACTTTCAGATTACATAATACAAAATAACATGAACAGTTAACAATATAAGGTGTGTCAAAATGTACTTAATGGGGTGAGGGACCTGTCTGGTCAAGGACCTTGGTGAACAACACATACAGTTAAATAGAAAGCAATATTTGGTAATTGTACACCTGTTGGTTGAGTTTGGGTTTGGTCCAATTGATATATAGGCCTTCTTTTATTTTGAGTTGAAAATCTGTGTGGGCAGTGTCCAGTATTTTGAAACATTGTGGGTTACACTCTGATAGACATTGTTTTGAAGATTGTGTTTCTAGACGTGAGAGTTTTTGTCCTTCCCCATGGGCTCCTGTACGCCTTGAGCATCCTCTGGGATGGATACGTGCGCAATATAAATGTAGCTATTATTATTATTATTATATATAATGACGTTTGGTCTGGCCAATGTAACGAGCCTTACATCTCGCACAGGTGAATTGATATATAACACGAGCACGGAGCTCTTGGGGAATGGAATCTTTAACAGATAACACAGAATTGAGTTTAAATGACGGAAAGGAAATGATAATAGAAAGATCTTTGCAGTATTGTTTGGCCATTGATTTCAGTTTCTTTTCAAGTTCCTTAGATGGGTTGCCAATGTAAGGTAACTTGAAATACCTTTTTGTTCTTTGCTCTGTTCTCACATCATTTTGATTTTGAACCTTCTGTAGATATTGGTTCACTGACCTGTCGATTAGCCAACCTGGATACAAATTCTTTACTCAGGTTGTCAATACTGACATGAAAGAGATTGGAATTACTGCTGATTTTGTAAGCCCTATCCAACAAGGTTCGAATCAGTCCAGTTTTCTATTTAAAACTAAGAAAGTTAGTATACAACCCAGTATAATTCTTTTTGTGATATACTGATGGTATAATCATCTGTATCGTTGCTTATCAATACATCCAAAAAGGGCAGCCTACCGTTGACCTCCTTTTCCACTGCGAATTTGGTATTCGATGCCTGGTATTTAGATAATAATGAAAAGAATGTACTTCGCTTTCATTGTTGAATATACAAAACACATCGTTTACATATCTACGATAGAAGTGTACATCGGGTCCTTCAAATTCTGTCAACTACTTCTTTTCATGATAACCCAGGAATAAATTTGCAAGGATGTGGGCCTAAGGAGAGCCCATTGCTAGTCCATCAATCTGATCGTACATATCACCATTGAATAAGAAATGGGTTTGTTTGGTAGTGGATCATCGAGATCAGACAAGGCTCAGGAAAGCAGTCCCAGTTAACACCGCATATTGTATAAAGCAACTCTGACCGAGTTGTTTAATTATTCAATCTGTAACAGACAGAAAAACAATAAACCTATTAAATATTGTGCAATCATTTCACAATATGCTGTCACACATTTCCAATAAAAGAATGATCCTTGCCCAATAATTGCATAAATGCCTGTCTATTGTGTTTTCTCTGTTAACATAACTGATTAAATATTCATATATGCAAATGCATACATCTCATTTGAATACATGATCTCTTACTCATTTTCATAATCCTTAAATTATAACTTTGTTTCCTTATTATACAAACTATTTCAAGTTTAAACATTTCTCAGAAAATCCCTTTTCTGAATTATGTGATAACTTTTCACCAAATCAAAATATAGCATAAGCTTTATAAATGCCACAAATGACCAATTGTGTCATTGCGTGCTATCACACGAATGCATTCAGAAAAGAAGTTTTCCTGACCAAATTAAAACCGAATTTAAATTCATTCTCAAAATGTTAAGATCAAGACTAAATATCTGTTGATAAAACCAACCTATTGCTTGATCCAGTATTACTGCAAGATCTGATTTTAGTTTCAGTCTTGCTTTGATTTCAACCTGAAAGCCTTAGCAATTACAAAATCATTGGCTATCAAGTGTAGTTCAAATTAAATAAATAAATCTGTTTTTAAAAGTCCACCTTATCTGCATGTTTTAAACCATGTGGAGTATAACCAAGAATTGACTCTTTTATGCCATCAAATTGTCTTGACAAAAATCTTGTCGTGTAAAACTGAATTTGCTACACTGTATTAATAAAAGTACACTGTACTGTACTTGAAACTTTGGTTGATAAAACTTCATTCACCCATCACTGCCTGTGTACAGAGTGGCCAAATTTTTCTGAATATTTCAGCTTAATGCAATAACTGAACTGATCTGTATGGAACATCAGTAAACTTCTAAACTGTCACAAAATACCAAAATGTAAAACTATATGTCAGTATTAAACATGGACCATTCAATAATTTTCTTCAGTCTCATTTGTATTACTAAACACTTAAAATTTGGCACTCTGTATACATGCAGTTCACAATGGAATCGCCATGTTGGAATGTAGCGATAACACGCAACCTGTGTATCATAATCATTTCTGTTGAGACACCAATTTTCTCTCCTGTAATATCTCAAAATATCCAAGTTTATCCAACAAACTTTATCCTTTATATTTTTGTTTATAATCTAAATCTTCATAATACTCACTCTTTGGGCGATATTAACTGGCACATTGCTACAAAACTATGGGATTGTGATCCCCACAAATCCAACAGGACTTTTCAGATTGTCAGAAAATTCAGCTGCAAAGTATACTGGGAATTTTGGTGGTGTCTTTAAAAAACACATGCAGAAAATTATGGCGTAAGCACAGGTACAACAGCGCCCCTATGTCTATGCATGAGTTACCTAGGCATGTCCGAAAAAACGGCGCAAAGTACCGCTCCGTATCGGTAAGATTGCATCTATGAAAGGGCTAGGCAAGCGCTAGTTGGAACTGAGCTGAAGCATGTGGTGTTTTGTTATTTTCTTATTAAGCTTTAAATACAGATGCATATACAGTATTAAATGTTTACTTGATTCTAAATGTAAATTAAAAGAGAGAAGGAGTCAGAAATACTGAATTTGAATTACATGCATAACGTCATTGGCAACAATAGTCAAATTTGACTGATTGCCGATACCATACAACGAAAGAAGAAGAAGAAGAAGCTTCTATGAAAAAAACCTGTTTCACTGAAACAGGTAGCATATTTGAACAATTCAGTTAGTTCATTTTTACTAAAACATATATCGGTATTATTCTGAAGAATGATATCAGCGGCAACTTCAACAGTCTCATCTAAAGGCACATTGGTGAATAACTTTTCACATCAAATGAAACAAGAAACTTTCCTTGGATGTTCTTAGTTTTAAGCTCTTCTATAAACGAGAAAGAATCTTGTGTACAAAATTCGTCTATAATAGGGGTTTCCTTAGACTTGTTTAAGTCATTCGATTCAATATTTCAATATAATAGTCAAGTTCATAATCATAATAATAATATAATATTGGATATTTATATAGCGCTCATATGCACCATGAATGGTGCTCAAGGCGCTCCAATATTACCCCGGCTCTAGCTAGGCTACCGATTTCGGTGCTCACAGCATTCAAGGAATTAATTCCTGCCGGTACCCATTTAACACCTGGGTGGAGAGTGGCAAATGTAGATTAATGTCTTGCCAAAGAACAGTAGTGCCGCGCCGGGGTTCAATGAGTTACACAGGTCCTAAACATTGAAATATTATTCCCCATGACATAACAAAATCACAATATTGTATCTTCCTTTAGGAAACAATATAGAACATTATTAGTAAAAATTATTAGTCATCCCAGTTAATTATCATGTTATATTCGAATTCCCTTACATTTCTCCCCATCTTCTCTCCCCCTTATTTGTTTTGTTTGGTTGTTTGTAAAAATTCTTTTTAATTTTTTTTTTCTGTTGTTATAATTTAGGTGTTTGTGTTTGTTTAGCTTCATTATATTGATTTTGTGCTAAATAATTTGGTTCTTTTTTTAAATTTTCTAATGGGCGATCCAAATTCTACAGGTTTTTTAACCTTCATGGAAAGCCCCGCATAGTTTTGTAATATGTATTTTAATCTATTGTTACCATGCATATTGATTTTATCTTGCGAAATATAATTGAATTGAATTGATAAATTCAAAATAAATCATTCTTGGTCAAGCCATAAGCCATAAGGGCGTAATTTTCAACTAGTCTACGGAGTTTAATCATTTACTGTTTGTGTTTTTTATATAAAGGTCAAGAAGCATTATGCGGGATGGAATGTGCCCTCTACACCCTTCCACGAACCCCACTTCTGCGCTTTTCTTATTTTGACAGAGAAGATATGGATAAATATTTCAATTGTATATTACCTCTGCCATTCTCTAATGTGTTGCAGATACGTTCGCTCTAGAAGTACAAACTGTTCCTACTGTCACCTTGATATCAGGGAAGGAAGCGACGTTGACATGTGGTTACAATAGGACCGTGTATGCCGTGTACTGGAGGTATGAGAGCGCTACGTCACCAATGGAGCTACTTGTGGTGAGGGACGAGCATTACCAAGTAGGCAAACGAACTGGTCGGGGATATGACGAAGGGCGTTTTGACATCATTGATGATTTTTCTCTCGTCATACATAAAGTTACGGCTCAAGATGAAGGAAGATACATCTGTGAAATCTCCGATTTTACGACAGGCCGGGTGTTTCGCAATCACACTGACATTACAGTTAATGGTAACTATTTCCTGAAATAGTAATCAATTTCAGTCAATTATTATGGATTTTTCGAGACCTTATTTTACAGATGCAAATTGTCATAATTGTGATATACGTCCTTGCCCCTTCTTAAGAATTCATGGACAATCATCAAGATCGGATTTGAAACTAATCAATTACATTTAGTACTACTCCCATTATAGATTTTTCCGTCCCTTTTTTTTCCCCGTCTCATTTCCCTTTTCATTCATTTTTGTCTCTGTCCACTTATATGCTTTCACCGGGACCATGATACATTCATATGCTTAAGCGAGTTAAAGGGGAATGAAAGGCAACAAACATTAGCCTATAATCATGTAGATAATTATCAGCCTATTACAAATATCTTGAAATTACTCCTATTTGATTATTTAAGAAGGAGAACAGTGTATCCAAAAGTTGCAGTTTCCTTGCTTGACATTATCCCATGGGGGCTGCCATTTTCTTTACAAAGTAATGTCAGAACAATTCTATTTGTGAGATACCCACTGACCTATACACTAGCTACCACGACACTCATGATCAGCTGTGGAATGCATGACACTGGATTTTCTCATAATAAACCATTTTTGTAGTCATGTACATCCAAATGAAGATACTTTTATCCTGTCATATAACCTATTTGTGTCAAGATATTTGGTTCAGCTGTTTCTTTTGTTAAGCAGGATTTGGCATGCACTTGTAAGTTGCCTGGTCTGACAAAGGTTTGTCAATTCTTCAAAGAAGTGACAAAGACCTACTTAGATATCACCTGTGCGAGACAATGGGGGTACCAAGATGGCTGCCATTTTGCATGGGTGGCTTTAGTTGTACAATAGCTATTCATTATGCAACATCTTATCCATTGTGTACAGGTAAATGGACATGTACCGCAATGACATCACAGTTTTTTCAAAATGGCAGCCCCCATGGGATAATATCTAGCAAGAAATCTGCAAACTTTAGAGAGACTGTTCTCCTTACTGAGTAATCAAATCAAAGTATTTTCAAGATATTTTGAACAGGCTGACAATTTTCCACATGACTATCAGCTAATGTATGTTGAGTTTCATTCTCCTTTAAGTCATTTCACAGTTATGTCTAGCTTGCTAGGATATAGGATCTTCTTAATCTCTCATTTGTTAATTAATACTCTTACTTGTGGCTAAGAAAAAAATCACGTTGTAATTGGAGAAAGTATTTTGCTATTCACCAACTAAATTGATTTAGTTATAGGTTTTATGATTCGTATGCTGATTTAATGTAAGAGGCATTCAAATCAACAAGGTTTTCTGCTAGTTCCTAAACCGATATTTAATTTCGCACTTGCGGCGCTCAGATTAAGAAAAATGAACTTCGTTCATTCAAATTTGTATATCTTTTTTCTGTCAGAATTTAACACTTTCAACACGGGATGTGGTTTTATAAACTTTCTCTTTTTTATAGCAACGTGTACTTCAAGTGTACTTCAAGACCAAAATTCTTTATTTCCTTTCATTTACATGTAGTCATAGCTAAGAAGCCATTTGTTCGAATTGGGGAATGCGATAGTGACGGCTCTGCTGATGAAGAAATCAACCCTTGTATCCTCTACACTACACCAGACCAGAGCAACATTCAGCTAAGATGTAGTGTTTTAGGCGCTAAACCTAAGGTTACACTCTTATGGACGTCTTCTGATTCATCATGGGAAGAAGCTCTGAACCAATCACCATTGGAAATAGTGAATAACAGCGATGGAACGATCGACCAGACATTGGCTGTAAGCATTGATATTTCTCAATCTCCAGCTGGCATCCAATATTTTACATGCGTCGCCGAAGGCTTTGCTGTCCACGGTACGGAAAATTTAACATTCGGAGTTCACGTCAGACAATATGAAGGTATTCCAACTTTTCAAATATGTGTTACGTGTATAAAGGTTATGTGATTTCGGACACTTAGGAGGTTTCGAAAGTAGAAGAACGAAGTTGTACACCGCCGAGAGTATCATAGCAATAGTATCATAGTACAAATTAATAAGAAATAATAATAACGTTGCTTGCTATAATCTCAATTTCATTTGTAAATTGTATTATTTTGATTTCGATAACAGCCGTATTCCATGAGTTTAAACCAACTTGCGAACGAGCGTGCAACAATGTTGGCCACGTCTCCTCATGAATTACTTTTTTTTGGACAGGTTCATTAATTGTATGTTTAATTTTTACAAATTCATAACATTATACAATTTGAAATTATTCCACTTTATGAGATTTAAACTGATGTATTTTTAGTAAACGAAGAAGCTTGATGGGAGGAATTTTTAATTTGTAAACAAATTTTTAGGCATTTTACTCCCAGTTTACTTCTTCGTTAACTAACCATTGTCTACGGCGGACCGTTTGAATATTAATGAGTCAGAAAGAAGAGGATCTTGGGTATTTGTTTCCAGTTCATCGTGACTTGGCCGTGAACCAGAATAGCCTGGTGGTTAAGTCGCTGCCCGGCAAGCAGTAGATGACAGGTTCGAATCCCGCTGGTTCCAATTTTTTCTGACTTGTGTTTTTCATTACAGATCGAGCATACGATCTTTAACACTAATGTATTTTTTTAATTTGTATTTCATTTGTTTTTCAGTGTGTGTATGTGTGTGTGTGAGGGGGTGGGGGGGGGGGGGGGGGGGTATTATTACCTATCTAAACCCTATTTCACTTTCTCTTCATTTTTGAAGTTCATAAACGCTACTTACATGACTTAACATCACCATTCTGCTTCAGTGCCGGAGTCAAGATTATCATTATGATGACTTTCTACTTAGCAAAATTCTCTCATAAAAAAAAAAAGGAAAAAAAAATGTCTTGCTTAAAAATTTGTCTGGGATTTGGGCAATTTTCCCCACTTGCCCCCTCCCCCATTCTTCGCTCATATTACGCTATTGCAGCACATCATCTTTGTGGGTGAAACCGGCGTGTCCAGGATTATCCGAATGTTCTGAAGATAATCTAGACGTCTCACAAAAATCTGAATTCTGTAAAAACAAAATTGGTTATTGATATTTGGCGGGGAGGGGGGGGGGGGGGGGGGGGGGGGGGGGGGTATATGTACGTTCAGATCAATTCAATCAAATAATAAAATGATTTATAAGACAGTGTGTCTGGCAGCATACACTGAATTGCAGATGTTTACAATATATACAAGGTAAAAATCACATTCCAAATTCAAATTACATCATGCATATGAAAAACACAAGTCAGAAAAAATTGGAACCAGCGGGATTCGAACCTGTCATCTACTGCTTGCCGGGCAGCGACTTAACCACCAGGCTATTCTGGTTCACGGCCAAGTCACGACGAACTAGAATCAAATACCCAAGATCCTCTTCTTTCTGACTCATTAATATTCAAACGGTCCGCCGTAGACAATTAATTTGTAAACAAATCTTTCGGCATATTACTCCCAGTGTTAAAGATCGTATGCTCGATCTGTAATGAAAAACACAAGTCAGAAAAAATTGGAACCAATTTTTTCTGACTTGTGTTTTTCATTACAGATCGAGCATACGATCTTTAACACTGGGAGTAATATGCCGAAAGATTTGTTTAAAAATTAAAAATTCCTCCCCAGTCAAGCTTCTTCGTTTACTAATCATGCATATGGAATCAAATTTGGAATAAAAGTGGTGTGTTTGAATAAAGATGAAATAATAGTTTGAATAAGGATGAAATACGTCGCTAGAGATATATTTTTTTAAGAGTACAAGAGTAATAGGAAAATAGGAAAATATCAATAAGTCAACGTATGAAATAGAATATGATAATACCAATGCAACAGTTACAATTTATATTTGAATATTAATAATAAAATTTAAAGACTCTTGCAATTAACTGGCTGAAATTGTCATACTGATACCGGTAATTCAAAACAGAACCATTAAATTAATGCAGTGGGATGTGTTTTAAAGGGATACTCAACCGCAGATTGTGGACGTTTTAATGCCTCGAGAGGGCACCGTGATCGTTACCTGATGATGCCGTTGCCCCGCGGGGGGCAAACCTCGGATAGACTGGTCGCCGCACAAACATGCACGCTCCGCCTGAGCTCGAGCTCTCATGCAAGATTCGGTCGGCTTCGTGCAGTCGAAATGTAATCCCACTTAGTCCAATGGACACGATCGACGCACAAAGTTTGTCTACGAGTGAATGGGGTTACGCAATTATGACTTTCCCCACGGCCGCCTGGTGGCGTATCCTTTTAAGAAAGAGAGAAAAAGACAAGTGACAATTACAAATGATTTCAGGTACGAATCAAATGAAACTATTTTGTTGCAAACTAAACACTTAAACAACCACAACAAAATAGAAGCAGAAACTTAGTTTAAAGAAATGTGATTGCGTATTTCAAATGATCTAAAATAAACTTCAGTGTATATACAGATTTAGAGTAAATTAAGCTGAGTCTAATTGTGAAAACAAAACTGTAATATGAAACATGTAATTTCATTTACATGAAAATGATATCTGATGTGAGAAGTAATCAAAGATTGTTCAGTGCGTAGATAATATAATTCATAATCCAAAGCAAAGATTATGATAACAGTTCATGGGGTACGTAGAGCACCTGGAACATGGTAGATTACAATACATTTAAGATATCAATTATGTGAGGCAATGCACTTTTTAAAGATCTTTGAGTACGGCATCTGTATTACTTGAACTTTTGGACACGTCTCAAATCAAAACGAGCTTTTCATTGGGGTCGTAACCACGACTTACACAGAGAATGACTTTCCAAGATTTTGCAAAGTCAGTCTTTTTTCACGATCAGGAAGACACCATCAATTACAGATAGCAAGATAACTGTTAATATGGGTGGTAATTTTTACCTTACATAATTCGACATGCTCTTTTTTGTACACGCTCTAATGTTGCAATCTGTTCTTGAGTAAGGCTTGAATAAAACACCGGTACACAATAATCTAAAATAGGTCTTATGTACCCAACATAGATGGTTATGAGATCTTGTTGGGGTAGATAGCTGTTGATGGGACGCCAAGTCCGTGAAAGACTTAAAGGAGAATTAACCTCAAACAATAAAGACGATAGTGTTCAAAGGTGTTATTTATTCCTACTTGTTAGACTATATGGCTTCGCGTCAAAATATACGAGATCGATACGAATCAAGATTTTCTGAGCAAAATTTATCATCTGCTAGCAATATGTATCGTCTGCTAGCAATACATGGGGGCTGCCATTTTTTTATGTGTACAAGAAGATTTTCTTAATCCAAATGCCCAATTGCCTTTTTCAAAATTAAAAACCCATTTGAGATTAAAAATATAGAATAGATATGTCAATTTATTTTTAAACTGAAGATTTCCTTATATATTTCTGTTGAAAATCGATATTCGCTTAATATAAATCTATTTTCTACATACTGTGACGCAATGGACGGAGCAAATTAATTCAAATTTTACGGATGCTTCTTCCCTAAGCATCTATAGCGGCAAACTATGCATTCACCTGCTTTCGGATAATGGGACTTGAAAAGTCAGAATGCATGCTGCATATATTATGTTCTGCTCTGTTTGGCAAACCCAAGAAAACAGATTTTTGTTAAGCAAAACCAGACAATTTAAAAGTATCATTATAAAGATTTAATTTTTATAAATCATGTAAACACCCACTTTATATTTTTCGTCACATATGGGATTTTAGGTAATGAAGAAAATCAATTTAGGCCTTGGATTCAAAATATCTTCCTGACCGGAACATTTCTCAATGGTTCATGTACAAATCCAAATCAGCAAGAAAATGGCAGCCCCCATGTAAATGAGTAGGAGACGATACCGGGTGTTGGAATATCTTTATTTATACCCTTTTCTAATATCTTATTAGAAAATGATTTAGGCCAATAAGTAGGAATATATTACACCTTTCAATATAAGTAAATTTGTACTCAGGGGTTAATTCTCCTTTAAGCCCGTCACACACTATACGATCTGACTGCTTTTCCGATTTTCGAACAAATTGCAGTTTGCATTAAATGTGAAAGTTTAAAAAGTGAAATTATCTCATTTGAAGTTCGGAATAATAATACGAATACTAATATCGAAATGTTGGTTAACTGCAATTCTTCTGGTTAGAGTAAAGGCTAAATCGGCTTCAAATCTTAGTCGATCGCAAGATTGGTAGGACGTCACTACGATTGGGAATTGAATTCGCTTTTATTCCTACACGGGGGCTCGCAGTAGCCCGGAATTTCGATTTTAGTATTCATACTACTATTCAGAACTTTGATCACGAAGATTTTACATGTTTGAAGGTTCATATCAAATGTTATAACAACTTTTCCCAAAATCGCATCGTAGTCAGGTCGTGCTGTGTGCGCCAGACTTAACAGTGAAAGAGCGAACAGTCAGTCACTTTAATTTAAATTGCAAAAGTCCAGAATGTCCGGATTTGTTCCCTTTTTTCTTTTTTTTTGTTGGTGTCTAATATAAAATGAAGTACGAGGCAGGGGAAAGACCCGTAAAATGTTTGTATAAATATATTATTTATCTTCTGATTTCAACAGGTGTTAAAGCAACCCTGATTGCTGTATCAAGTGTCATCTGTATCCTGATGGTTACTCTCGTACTAGTCGCTGTCTTATTGAAAACAGTCTGTAGGCGTCAAACTGGTATGTTATATATATATATTATATATATCATAAGACTGAGTTAGTGTACTGCATACGCATAACACCCTTTTAATGCATTGCGATGGCTACGAGCGCCCTTGTCTGCGCACGCACATAATTGCAGAACAAAGCACGAAGCAAAACCAGATTTTAGCTATCATTATATTGATATTCATGAAGATTTAGTGAAAGATATTGAGAATGGTCTTATTTCAGCAATTCAATGTCAGTGTTAATCTTTCATGAACAAAATAATATAAATATAAATGAAAACGAAAAGTGTAATTTCAAGGAGTGCACATACATGATGGAGCACGTTTGTGTTCGCGATGTCAAAATGACACGGCCGCCTTCTTCGGGAAATTGACATTGTTATTACTTAAAGGTGTTACTCGGAGATGTACAAACAAATCAAAATGCAATAAATTTGGTATCAACGGAAAGGGGAAGATGCCCTAAAACATTCCATCAACATTCGAAATCCATAGGTTTTCATAAATTAATATTATTCTGTTTCAAATGTGTGCCAAAATATTCGCATATTTTCGCCCCGCGAGCAGTTTCTTTTTCAACCTTGGAAATGTGACGTAATACTCGGGACACACTTGCTTGCTTCTAGCTAGCTCACGATCACGTCAATACAGCGCGCGCACATAACGTTCACGGTTCGAGGTAAGTTACTGATTTCTTCCAATCTTTGAAAATCTTGTCGACAAAATGTCTGATTTTGGCCCTGATTCAGATGTTAGAACCTGGAATCACACCGTCATTCCATCAATCACTGGGTGAATCACTGCAGCACTGTAGACCAGATGAGATGAGATGAGAAGACTTGGTTGATGATCGATGGATGAGCAGCGATGGATTGAGTAGCGAAGGTTTGAGTAGATGAGGCTTGAGTAGGAGTTTACTCGACGTTTCGGACAGGTTGACTGTCCGTCATCAGGAGTGAAGTGTGCTAGACACACTACAGTCCTTTTCAGGACTTCACCCATTGTCACGAAAGAATATTTCTTCTTTTCTCTCTTGTCATCCTTTCTCGTCTATCCATTTCTAATTTCCTTTTCCCTTTCCTCCTACCAACACACATGGTGAACCGTAAACCTTCTCCACGTTATAAGCTCCACCATGCAAACCTTCAAAGATCAATACTATTTTTCTTTTAGGGCTACGTAGTTCTAATAAAGTGTGTTTTTTTAACAATGTACATGGTTCGGAATTTTTTCAAAAAGATTGAAACAAATAAGGATGAATTTTTTTTTAAACCTTTCAATGTGCAGCAAATTTAGAAATTTTAAAACTGATTCTCATTTTGTTTAATCCCTGGCATCAAACGCAATATGGTCATGCATAAAAAATGGACCCAGTGTGTGTAGAAATTGTTTGATCTTTCTACTCATGCATCTGGTATATTTTTAAGAGCTTTGAATCTAAAGTTAGCGAGCCAAACCACAAAATGTGGTGTGATGTCGCGAAAGGGTTAAAGAAAATTTTAGAAGGATGAGCTGGGATTTGAAGGAAACGAAATCCCTGAAGATCGAAATGTTTGATGTCCATGGTAATTGAGATAGTCAAAAGTGGTCCGAAAAAATCTGATTTGATTTTACTAAGTCTGAGCCATTCATCCAGTTTTAATATGAAACAACTGTGAAAATAACAAACAACAACAACATAATTATGCAGAATGTTTAAGATATGTGTTGGTATCATCGATGTCATCACTATGAACACGATGACAAAGAAAGCGGACAAAATATACAGCTCCTCATTGTACCCTCCACAATTGTTCTGGTAACAAAAGAACATCCCTTCATTGCTATTGTATAAAATAAGTAGAACAGGTGAATATGCAGTGACGCCTGTTCTACATACTTTTACATAATAGCAGTGGAGGGATGTTCTATTGTCTACCAGAGCAAGTGTGGGAGGTACAATGAGGAGCTGTATATTTTGTCCGCTTTTTTGTTCGCCATGTTCATAGTGCATAAACCCGAAAGGCATACTACCCTACCAATTAAAACCACCCAGGAAAGGACGATGTGACCCACATCGCCAATCCTCACAGGAATTCTATTCAAGTGGGGGGGGGGGGGGGGGGGGGGGACACCCCATTGTTGCATCCAGGTGTGTCCCCCCCCCCCCCCCCCCCCCCCACTTGAATAGAACTCCTGTGAGGATTGGCGCCCATGAATGTGGGTAATGTGATTATAATTTTAGTAAACTAAGATATATGCTAATTCGGAAGTCTATGCAATATCTCTATAACTTATTCATGAGAAATGCCATGATTTAATGATTCAAACTCTTGAATTATTCATTATTGATAGAGGACACAGACAGCGGTGAAAGGGGCGAACTATTTTCAGGTTGGTATATCTAAGGATCTTATTTTTAGAAATACATTTAAATCATTTGATTTGAGACATTATTTTGATTTCCAAAATAAAGTGAATTTGTATCATTTTAAGTAAGTGAAGAAAAAGGAATCTGCAAGCAAATTAGAATAAAAACCCCGACTTAATATTTAACTGTAAGCTTGTGGAATATATTAAGTGGTTTTAAATTTGATTTTGTAGCTTAATAAGCAAGTTATGTTTGTTTAGTTCGAGTGATCGACAATAAATAAAAATATTTAGCTGCTAGAGTGCAGCAAGGAATATTTATCAAATGCTTGGTGTTGATTGGTTGACAAAAGCTGCGGGAATAGCGGGTCCAGCTTTCGGTTATGTTGTCCATGTCCGGTCTTTCGCTCACAATACATTTTTATTTATGCCTGCGATTGTCAATATATTTCAGCTACACGAAGTATTCCTCAATTTTTGCCGATATTCTAAATCATTTCATCCGTCATATTAAAGGGGCGGTTCTAAGAACAGAGATTTTTAAAAAGATGTATGTTCCACAACTTCGTAAGATCAGAGAGAGTGGAACATGTCAGTCTCACGTCGAAAGCCGCTGCTACATACGAAATTATACAGTCCTGCTTTTATTTTCCACCAACTAGCCCATTGTTGCGTTGCAAAAGGAACCCCATACCCACAAAAACAAGTTTTATATGATTTAAATCAATATCAAATACACTTTTCAATAGACCCGTTCTTGACTAAGACACATCAATTTATCAGTAGGAAAACTCAACGCACGCCTGTACCGGAAGTAGGTGTCACAACAAAAGTAATATGCGCCCCCATCGGCGAATGACTTCCAGCTATTGTCGATCAATCGAATTCATTCAGTTGTATAATTATGTAAATGATTTACTATAACCGCAAAAGACCTAATATTAATTAATTCCTTCAAGGAAATTCGAAAAAAAATATGCTTAAATATGTACTGATAATTTGCCCACCTCACAAACGCACGCACGTTTGTAAGCACCCCCCCCCCCCCCCCCACCAACAAAAAAAAACATCTAGGAACATTAGTGCATGAAACACCTGTCTTTATTTTTACTTATATTTGAGGCAACCTGATCTCCTTTCCCTATTATTTGACGGTCTATGGTATATGTGTTTTTTAAGTATTTATTCTTTTTCATGTGTTGAGTTTATGTTGATACGCAGTTCATTTATTTCTTTTTCACAGAAGAAGAAATGATTAGGCGTGGAATACAAGCAGCTATCGAAGAAAGCCCTATAAATGGACAGCGTTTCATCCTCGGAGTTTGGGGTGATAATAATTCCGGGAAGTCAGCATTAATCGAATCCATTATCGGTGTTTTTAAAGGTGAGGTAGTGGAGATATCATTACTTTTTGTTTGGAAATTGAAATTTCATATGGTATCTACGAACTCAATACATTTTTAATCCAACCTTGGTAACAAGATGATTTGTGTGAAAGCAGACAAATAAGAAAATAAAAACAAGATGGTGACAGTATAAAAGAAATAGGGCAAGGGATAACAAAAGTAATGGATGTTTGAACAATGAGATCACTAAATCCATGCGAATCTCAAATATGCAATATGTTGAGTCGATAGGGACATACACAAAATGACATTTTAGTAATTTTGTGTCTTGGGGCAAAAGGGGGAGTTGTCCGCCACTACATCACGGTGACATTGCCTATTCGACCAATTTGAAATTGTCACACAAAGAAATTAAGGGTGCAGACTTGAACCTTTCAGGGAGCATAAGTGCACCCTATTGGGAGCAGATGTGCACCCCTAGGGGTTCAAAATTTGCTCCCGTGTGTGGTTCAAAATTGCACCTCAATATAAGGTGTATTTTGGAACCCTCTGGGTTCATAACTGCACCATAAAGGGTGCATCGTTGAAGGCAATCGATCACCATTCTCGCCTCTACGCAGCTTAACACCAAACAATAAAAAGTTATTGCCGATATTTCATAATACACGCACGAATGGAACACAGGAGGTAATTACACGCCATGAGGTGACCTTGGTGAGATCCATCGAGACACGTCCAGTGGCGTCTACAGTGCGACAGCTCGTTTTACTCGTACAACTTTAAAAGCTGAAGTATGTACTCCACTATCTATCCATATAACAAATCAGTACAGTAAAAATTAGTAAAACTAGCACTTTCACTTAAAATGACATAATCCCGGCTGAATTATCAAATGTAGCCACGTATTCTTAATAATAATAATGATAATACTAATAATAATGATAATAGATGTTTCTTATATAGCACCTAATGCCTGGCGTCCACTAGAGCGCCGAGAAGATTAGGAAGGGTTGCGGAAACAGTTATGTCATTTCGGCATTGTTTTCGCGCCAGACGCGGAAAAGTGTGTGGATCATCGTTTCTTGGGACATTACTACGAATCTCTGCGTATGGGCTGCAGTCATACGTGGGAGGTTGTTCTAGGAATCAATCGGGAAGGTCGCGAAGTGCCGCGGAAAATGCTGATCGTAGTAGGACAGCGCGGATGAGATAGTAACCTTACTGGGACGCCACAGGGATTTGTCCTATCGCCAAGTTTATTCATCCTATACACGAATGACTGTGTCTCAACTGACTCGGTGAAACTGATCAAGTATGCAGTTGACACAGCCATTCTTGGACTCATGCGGGAAGCGAAATTGAATATAGAGATTCTGTGGACAATTTCTGCACATGGTGTTGAGAAAATTACCTTGAACTAAACCCAAAGAAAACAAAGGAAATGATAATTGACTTTAGGTCTAAAAAAGAAATGAACCCAACTGACAATCCATTAGTTATAAATGGTGAAGAAATTGAAATGGTAGATAAATACAAATACTTGGGCACTCCCATAGATATGAAACTTGATTGGTTTGAACACGTCATTTCACTTGTGAAAAAGGGAAATCAAAGGATGTATTTTCTACGACTCTTAAATAGCTTCAGGGTTGATAAAACAATCATGCATCTGTTCTACACCTCTGTGATTGAGGCGGTGATGATCCATGATTGTGTTGTCTGGTTTAGTGCGTCAAAACAAAAAGACAGACAGGGGTTAAGAAGGATTGCCAAACAAGCATCCCGCTTGACGGGAAGGGACATTGATGTTGATAAAATCTGTGAGTCTAGGATTATCAAAAATGCAGAGAAGATTGCATTTAACCAGGGACATCCATTATATGGCAGTCAGTGGCTCCTCGAACAAGCAGATATTCCAACTCATTTGTTCCAGCATCAGTCAGGATGTTGAATGCAAAATAAACTTCTTGGCTGGTGAGGGGGGGGGGGGGGGGGGGGTTGGTCATTAATATTAACTCACAAGGAAGATGTAGGACGTTCTTATTTTTTTAGTTGGCCAATGTTTTTCTACGACCAATTGTAAAATTTACCCGCTATATATCCCAGATCTTTCTAGATTATTAAAAGATATATATATAGATATAGATACAATGTTTAAACCAATAGTATGGAAAAGTAAAAATTGAGCTATTGTCCAAATCACAAGTATTCTTTTTTTCCTCATAAACTGATGTTTTCAATTTCTGAAATAATTTTCTGTGAATACACTCTTAAATCGAAACTTAATATACAAAAATGCAGAAATAATCTTCATCACTTTGTAAATTCCTGGATATAAAAGTTATATCATTGAAACAAATAATTTAAATTTTAGAAAATATTGCTCGACTTTATCGCCAATCCTTTGTCATGTAACTATTTCTCTTTTCTTTATATAGTTCTGTATTATATTACTGTACCTATTGTTTTTAAATTGTCCTATGTTGAATGTTCTATGTCATGTTCTGAAATGTACACGCAGCAAATTACCTATTGGATCAATAAATTTGAATTGAATTGAATTGAACAGGAAAATT
Organism: Heliocidaris erythrogramma; assembly: GCA_025617745.1. Lineage (NCBI taxonomy): Eukaryota > Metazoa > Echinodermata > Echinoidea > Camarodonta > Echinometridae > Heliocidaris > Heliocidaris erythrogramma. The sequence goes on along the minus strand of CM046854.1, from coordinate 26,679,813 downwards.
ACCCCCCCCCTCCCCAATGCAATTACGATTACCCCAAGGATGATACCCCCCCCCCCCACCACCACCTCACCTCTTGAACAACTATCCTCAGAATCCAGGGGGTGTCACGGGGTACTTGTCCAGGGGGTAGTTGTTCGGAGGGTAGTTGTCCGGGGGTAGTTGTATTGGGGGTAATTGTCCTAGGGGGTAGTTGTCCAGGGGTAATTGTCTGGGGGGTAATTGTCCAGGGGGGTAGTTGTCCGGATACGGCTGCCCGCATCCCGGAGGCTTTCAGGAGCGTTTGCGGAGAGGTGGAAGTGTTAAAGAAAGGCGGGATGTCCTGACGATGTCCGCACGACAATGCAGACTAGTTGCCGAAGGTGTCAGGAAGTTCATTTCCGCGTCCAAATTCTGGTCTTGACCAAAATTTGGACGCGGAAATTTTGCCCTCTCCCGAAAGTGCGGAAACGCCGGGAAGTGTTTAGGAATGAAGAAGACAGTGAACGGAATCTTTCAAGAATATGCGGATAGGTTGCTGAATGAATGCGTATTTATAATATTTTGAATAAAGCCTGAAAAAAATCGTAGCTCCCCGACCGGGAATCGAACCCGGGCCACTAGTTTAACGTGCCAATGCTCTACCACTGAGCTACCGAGACACGGCCGGACGGTACAATCATTTCAGGCTTATAGTCACTTGTGGACGCCAGGTGAATCAGTGAGTCGACAGAGACAGTTCCAGAAGTACCGCTTTATTGTATAGTCATCAAACGATGTTGTATTCAATCTGCATAAATTTCTGTTGTACTTGTTTCATTTGTTGTAGTTATAAAGTTCAAATAATGACACCTTTGCCTTATATGTAAATCATGTTCATATCTGAACATTTCATCCTTATTTAACCTGATAAACTTAATACAGGGATGCCAGTTATTCATTTATCACAAGGCCTGAAATTTATTTACAATGAGATAATTTGTCCACAAAAACAAACTCGTAAATTGTATCATATACAAATTAAACCAAAGTCTGAATTTAGACAAGTGCTTGTGAACTGGTATCCCTGTTTATAATCATCCTATATGACAGAATTATTCTGAAACTTAACACACAATATTCAGTTTAACTTTCTCAGTATAAATGTACATAAAGAAATTGTGAACAATGCCATGGGCTTCTCGTTTACGGCTTGGCACTGAGAAGGTTAAACTCTGTATACACGTATGTATTTTATAGACTCACCACCTGTTCCTGAGCCCGTATTCATTGATCTCATGAACTTTGCCACTCGCGCAGTTGAGTTTAGTTTCAATGATACGATGTATTCACAGATAGATGGTGTGGCTATGGGATCCCCATTAGGCCCCGCGCTTGCTAACATTTTTGTTGGCTTTCATGAAATGCGCCTGCTACAGAACGCCACCGATCTTAATATAGTCCCACATGTGTATTGTCGGTATGTTGATGATACGTTTGCAATTTTTGATAACCGCGCAGCGTGTGAGGTTTTCCTTACACAACTGAACCAGCTCCATCCCGCGCTAAAATTCACATGTGAAATTGAACTGTCCAATGCGCTCCCATTTCTCGACGTTCTCGTTGAGAGAAGTGATGGGAAATTCATCACTTCCGTCTACCGCAAGCCCACATTCACCGGGCAATACACGAGATGGGACTCGTACAGTGCAACTTCATACAAGATTGGGCTCATTAGAAACTTAGTGTGCCGCGCCCTTAGGATTTGCTCTGCGTGCAAATTAGCTCCCGAAATCGCGAAAATCAAAACTATTCTCCTTGACAATGGTTACCATGAGCATGTTATATCTCGCATCATAACACGGACGCTGGAGGCACAATCCAAATCTGACACCAGATTTGGACCTGCCAAATTCCCCGTGTATCTCAAACTACCCTGGAGGGGTAAGGTATCTGACAAATACGCCAGTCAGATCAAACACGCAGTGTCACGTTGCTATTACGCGGTTTCGACACGCATTGTGTTTTCTACACACAGGATGCTACCGTCAACTAGCAAGGATGTACTACCCACCCCCCACTTGAGTAATGTTATTTACCAATTTCAGTGCCGGTGCGATGCCAGGTACGTGGGCCGTACTTCTCAGCGGTTGGCTGATCGCATTAAACAACACATTCCCTCGATTATTCGGAACCGTACAACCAATCAGCGCACGCAGCCCGTCCGTGCCTGCAAATCTGAAATGCACGCTAACAGACCAAAGATAGCCAAATGCGATTCAGCAATTGGTCTCCACTTGCTGAACAATCCAGCTTGCGCACAAAGCTATGCCGACGATCAATTCTCAATTATGTCCCGGGCCAGAAGCTCAGCGCATTTACGCTTTCTGGAAGCTGCTTACATTCAATCGCAAGAACCTCTTCTGTGCAGACAAAAGGAGTTCGTCCAAGCTTTGCGATTGTTCTGAAATTACGGCGTCTAGGTTGCGTCCGGGTTCACCGAGTATAATATAGTTGATTTCAAGTAATTTGTTATATACCTGCGTGATAACCTGATGAGTGCAGGTCGAAAAGCTTTGTTATCATGTCTCTTTTTCGTGCCATATTGATATTTTATAAGTGTAACCACATTCTCATGTTTCTATGGTCCTTGCATTTGCTTTAACGTCAACGCATTTTCTGTTCACACATTAACAATTTCATGACAAATAAATGAAGATAATTCTCTTTAGATGGTTTCCGTTCAAAATTTGAATATAAAACTCTTTTATATTTAATATGTCGTTTAACCTTTAAATTTAACCACCTTCAGATTCAGGTGATAACATATTTATGTTTAATACCCGTTCTAATATAAATAAAACTTTCATAATGCTCACAGAATTTAAGAGGAAATTTCTGTACCTCCTTTCTGTGTATGTTTATAATTAGATTGGCATAAAATGATATCACAATAGTCAATACAGTTTGAATCAATAATATCATAAGTACTCCTCGCATAGACTATCCCATTTCATCAATCATGTCGTATGTGTGAAATCAACAAAATCTTGCTCGTATTTTTATACTAGCACATTTAAGTGATCATCATTTAGAATATAACTTTTCATGTGTGAATTCTTAACGTAAATAATTTACTAATAAGCAAGTTCGGGGTTAGCGCATGGTACAAATGACCCCAAATATCCACAGATATTTTAGACATGAAGGGTCCCTTTATGTGCACTTCAGAAAAATAACTCTGGGAGTGATAGAGATGCCTCATGAATAGCTTTTGTTTCCCCTTTAAAAAGAATACTTCCACCTGGATATCATGGAATGCACCATTAGTGCATAATTGAATAATGATTACATGACATTCATGAGCACATATCGAATATTAGTGTCAGTGGGTTTTAGAATTTGGTACAGATGACCTTTATCTGCTCATGCTCAGATTGCATCTCCGAAGTGGCTTATAGGCGACGTTTCAAACTACGATCACGCCCCCACTCGGCAAATTTCTGACGTTTCAACTTTCATTATACAACATAGCATGACCCATAAATTTCCCTAATTTTCATATTTTGCACAACATTACAAAACAAATATTTTAACAGAATAAATCTCTAATAAACACTCACTTCCTTGGCGGCACTCCTGACCAAAATTAACAGAATGAACATTTGTTCACATACATTTTCTGCACACCCATGCAGACCGTGGTGTCAACCGTGTAACATGCATGACGAAAGCGAACGCAGAAACTCTGCATAAATTAACATGAACTCTATGGTGTCTTCTAGTTCACAAAATAAAAAAGAATCCCAAATTTTGCTCGGCAAAACATACTCCCCACCTGATGAGGGCCAAGCGCTCATCCTATATCAACATATGTACACTGATAATCCACTGTTGGAAACATAACCATTTCCCTACATGCATAAAAAATCAAAGACGGAAGGGGCACACGGTCTTTTTTACCCTAATTCCAAACTAGCCCCCAGAAATGCTACAAGATAGTCGTTTGCCGTTATTGAGAAAAAACGAATTTGACCTCTTTCTATTAAAAAAGCAGTTTAACCAAATTCTCTACATATCAATATTTCAATATAATACTTAGTAGAAAGTTTCTGTACCTGTTATATACATATATATATATATATATATATATGTATATATATATGTATTATTTACCCCTAGAACAACTTTAAGCTCTGCAATTTCCATCCAAAATCGTACCCCCTGAATGGTATGAATAACCCTAAAACAGAGGCTTAATCCTACACTGGTTCAACAATCTTACTCGTCCTTATAAACCTCGGCTGGGTATATGACTGCGACCTTGGTAATAGGTCTCCGTATTCGCTGTCCACCGTTTTGACCTTAACATTCCTTATCTTACCATCTGACCCTGGGTAGACATGGATTATTCTACCTAGCGACCACTTTCCACGAATTGCATTTGGGTCGGATAACATAACAATGTCATTCACACGGACATTTCTTCTCTCTACGTTCCATTTTCTTCGTGGGACCAAGAGTGGAAAGACAACTCTCATCCAGCACTTCCAGAACCCGTCTACTATTCACTGCACGAACTCAACCCGTTTACGAGGGTTGCGCGTTTCTCTGAAGGGTCCCCTGCGCAACAACGCTTGAAGCTCGCCCAAGCAGAATATCATTCGGGCAGATGTACGCCCCATCATCTGGGTCATTCGGCGCTCTCCCTATCGGCCGTTGATTCACGAGGTTTGCGATCTCTTGAAGACAAGTATGAAGCTCGAAGGCGGTCAGCACCTGCTCACCTATCGATTTCTTGATGGCGATCTTGCAGCTTTTCACCAGAGCCTCCGCACATCCATTCTGATGCGGAGCAGACGGTGTGATGAACTTCCACACGGTCCCTCTATGTGCGCAGAAGTCGCATAACTCACGATCACTCCAACCCTGAACCATTTCTCGCAGCTCTCGTTCTACTCCAACGAATTGCGTGCCATTGTCACTCAGAATGCACGCTGGCTGTCCTCTTATGGCGAAAAACCTTCTCAGCACTTGCATCAGCTCCATCGTCGAACAGTCCACTGCTAATTCGAGATGCACGGCTCGTGTATTTAAGCAAGTGAATAGCATCCCGTAATGCTTGGCCGTTTTGTTCCTGCCTATTCTCACCTTGATCTGGCCAAAATAATCAACAGATGTGTAATGGAACGGTGGGGTGAATGAGGCCAGTCTTTCTGTCGGCAGATCGGCCATCATCTGGTTTTCTGGCGTATGCTCCAATTTTCTGCAGACCACACATCTGTACTTTACTGTTTTGGCCTGTCATGTGCACCAAGGATCCAATACTTCCTCCGAATCTTAGCGAATGTGCTAGCAATGCCGCTGTGCCCCATCTCATGAATATGCTGAGTGATAAGACGCGGTATGTGGTGATTGTGTGGCAATAATACTAGGTGCCTGCAATCATATGACATCATGCTCTTATCTGATCTGCCGCCAACTCTGATGATGTCATCCTCTACATACGGGCTCATTGTCTTGAATTCTCCTCTCTTCATACGACTGTACAGTGACTGTTGTGCCCTCTTCACCCAATACACCTTTGACTCGTGTACCTCTGCTGGAGTCAAGGGTCCATCTCTTTCTGTTTCATTTGCTTCTGAACAACTGGACATCCCGATCCGGCACTTTGCTTTGAGCCTCTTTATGAATCTGATCACATATGCAGTCACTCTGAGCAGTTTACTCCAGCTTGAGTATTTCTCGCATTCGATAGCATCTGATGTGCTTACTTGTAGCACCTTGTCCACCTTTCGGCGCTCTTCATCGAATACCTCTTGTTGTGGTATGGCTTTATCATCGGGCCATTCTTCCTCAGGCAGTCTCAAGAACTCTGGACCAGCAATCCATCTCTCACTAAGCTGCTGAACTTCTACACCTCTGGAGATATCATCAGCCGGGTTCATGTTTCCAGGTATGTGCCTCCAGTCTTTGGGATCAGAGTTAGTCTGGATCTCCCCGATTCTCGATGATACAAAAGGCTTGAACCCTCTGGCTTTACTGTGAATCCAGCCTAATACAATCATACTATCTGTCAGAAATATAGTTTTCTCTAGTTCAGTTCTCATCTCCTCTTTGAGTGTTTGGCATATCCTGCTGCCTAAAACCGCTGCCTGCAATTCCAACCTAGGAACAGTTAGCTTCTTCAATGGTGCTACCCTTGACTTAGCAGTGACAAACCTGGCTTGGAATTCACCATTCCCCAGCTTCTATCTAAGATATACAACAACGCCAAATGCAGCTTCTGACGCATCAGAGAAACTACAGAGTATTGGCTTCCCTACTGCCTTGCTGGGGGTAATAGATCTTGGAATCTCCAGTCCATTTAGCTTTGTCATTTCCTCCAATAGGGCCATCCACCATTTTTGCTCGTTTTGTGACAGCTCCTCATCCCACTCGACTCCAGTCTCCCATAGCCTTTGCATCCCAATTTTGGCTTTCACCAAAAATGCTGCTGCACATCCAAGAGGATCGAATATTCGGGCGATCTGGCTTAGACTTTTCCTCTTGGTCAAGTTGGGTGCTTGATCTGACTGGCATCGGTGGTTAAGTTTAACTCTGTAGGAGAACATATCTGACTCTGGTGTCCATGTAACACCCAATACATTTTCCTCTGCTATGGAGTCGAGCACCTTTCTCTCTGACCTGTCTTGCAGCTTGCTCGTTTCTTTACTGTACAGCCATTACTTTACTTTAAAGCCTCCTTCCTCTAGCATCAGATCAATTTCTTTGGTGAGCTTCTTTGCTGCAGGCTGCGATTCAACAGATACACATATGTCGTCCATGTAGGTATCTTCTTTAAGAGCATGTGCTGCATTAGGGTAAGACTCTGCACCCTCATGTGCAGTTTTTCTTAGTGCTATCTGAGCTATTTCGGAAGCTGGTTTGTCTCCAAATGTCAGGACTGTCTTCATGTACACCTCTGGTATACAATCTGTCTGCAAATCCCCCCACAAATAGCGATGCACTTGCTGGTCACTCTCCGGTATTAAGACCCTGTGATACATTTTTGATATATCACCTGCCACCGCTACTGCCTTTTCACGGAATCTGAGTAAAACACCAAACAGGTTGTTGAGAACATCGGGCCCTTTTCTCCAATAATCATTCAAACAGTGTCCCTGATATCTTGCAGATGAATTGAACACAATTCTGACTGGGGTACTCCTTTTCTCGGGTCGCATTACTGCGTGATGAATATATATATATATATATATATATATATATATATATATATATATATATATAAATATAATGAACAGGTCCATCATAACTCGTCATCTCTTCTTTCGATATCTTTCGGGCAAACCCCATATCCACCATCTCGTTCATCTGCTTCTGATATGCATTAGCATGATCTGGGTTTCGTGATAAATTCTTCTCAGTGGCCTCCAGCATCTTTTCTGCTTGCCATTTGTTGTCTGGCAATAGCTTTGGGTCTTTCTGCCATGGGTATGGGATCAACCACTGCTTTCCCACCTTTCGAGCGGACTGGTAAATAAGTTGGTATTCATCTCTTTCCATCTTGCTCAGTTTATCTCTGCAGCTGCAGTCACCTTTTTGGACACCCAGTATTCCAAAAGTCACTCAAGTCCACAGACCTCGCCAACTGAACGCGGAGTACCTTTGGAGCCTTTTGCATATCTCCTGGCCGGTGTCCGAAAACAACCCATCCAAGTGGCGTGTGACGGGCTGTTAGATCTCCAATCTCCTTCGTTAATCCTCCATGAAATATTGGGTGATCAATGCCAACCAGAAGATCTACAGGGCCTCCTCTTCGATGCAGATCACCTTCCTTCAAATTGAACTGTTTAGTTATATCCTCTATTTTCACCTCTGCCACGTCCTAACTAATAGATGGCAATCCCACAGCTGTTACGGTAAAAAGCGGACCTCTTTTTCCAATACCTCTCACTGGCACTTTGTAGAGAGCTGTCTGAATCTCTTCTTCATCACAACCTATTTTTGAGATCGTGATTGAAGTTCTCTTTCCTTCGAACTTCATCTCTTCAGCTACAGATTGTCGAATCAAGCTAATCTGGGCTCCAGAATCCAGGAGGGCATTGCCCTGTCTCTCGTTTTCTTTCCCTAACATATCAATGGTAAGAACTGGTAGCAAAGCACTCATACTGGCTGTGTAAGCAACACCAACTCCTTTTTTCTCTGTAGCACTGTGCAGCAATGGATGATGGTAAAACTTGCAGCGTTCACCATCACTAGTCTCTGAACACTGGCATTGTCTATGGCAATTTGATGCCCGATGGTCCCTTCCTGCTATCTTCAGGCAACTAAAGCAGGCATTGTTATTCTTCATGAGTTGAAAGCGTGCTGGCTGATCCATGCTTATCAACTTTTTACACTGCAACACTTTTTATTTGCAAAGCCAACATTTGTTTAATGACGGTAGCTGCTGCTTTTCCTCCGTCTTGGTACAAGAATGGACAATACTCTTCGGCTTGCTGCTTCTGATGGGAGCTGACGCCCTCATCCTAGCCTTCATCTCAGTGGTAATCCATTCTAGAAGAGCCGCTAGACTAGCCTTAGTCTTCTGAGCCTCAAGGTAGCGGAACCATACCTTCCTATCATCACTCTATAGTTTCCTTTCAATCAGCGCTAGTGTTTGACTATTGTCCATATCTTCAGGACACCCCATCTCATTTAAGCTGTTAAAGCTCCTGCGGATAAGATGTACAAAGCCACAGAACCGTCCATCCTCATCTTCCTTCAGTGACTTAAAGCTGCTAATGTCATTGTGGATTGCATCTGCTATAAAACGTTGGTCCCCATAGACGGAGTCGAGATACTCCCATGCAGCGTCATAATCCGACCCAATCCCTTGGATCACCTCTGCAGGCTTGCCTTCCAGACACGACCGCAAAATTGCAATGGCGTCTCTCTTGCTGTGTCTTTTGCCCACCATATGCAAAAAATCAGACTTGAAAATATGGTAGTCCCGCACATTGCCAGTGAATCTTGGTAGCCTAGGTCTCTCTGTCTTGAACGTGCTCTTACTCGTAGCATCATTATCACCAGTCAAATCTGCGGACCTTGCTATTGGACCACTATCATTGTCGTTAACCTCAGCCTTCATGGCTGATGATTCCTCAGTGTCAGAATGGGATGAATAGTAATCTGTAACAGCCATCTGAGTAGTCATAAATGTCCTCTGACAATCTTCCATCCATAATTCTTCTGACTCATAATCTGCGTCATTGGTGATGGCCATCGTATACGTATCGTGCGCCTCTTGTAGGTCACTGTAGGCCTCCTCATACTTAGTAAAGGCGCTCTGCACTTCAGTTTTGCTGCGTTCTCCCACCATCAGCATTTCCACACCTTTCCCGTATCGAGTGAACCGTCCCTTGGCTCCCCGTCGCTTTAGCTTCAGTTCCTCTGCCATTCTCGCTGATACCTGATGTTCCCAGGAAATTGAATGCTATGAATCAGTGAGTCGACAGAGACAGTTCCAGAAGTACCGCTTAATTGTATAGTCATCAAACGATGTTTTATTCAATCTGCATAAATGAGAATTAAAAATGCTACCATAAATTTCTGTTGTAGTTCATATATATGATTGTCTTGCTTTTTATGTTTGTCTTTTTGCCTCTGACGAAGATTCTGCTAGGATCGAAAGCTCAGGCCCCTTTTGACTCCATAAATTTCTGTTGTAATTGTTTCATTTGTTGTAGTTATAAAGTTCAAATAATGACACCTTTGCCTTATATATAAATCATGTTCATATCAGAACATTTCATCCTTATTTAACCTGATAAACTTAATCCAGGGATGCCAGTTAACATTTATCACAAGGCCTGAAATTTATTTACAATGAGATAATTTGTCCACCAAAACAAACTCGTAAATTGTATCATATAAAAATTAAACCATCAAAGTCTGAATTTAGACTAGTGCTTGTGAACTGGTATCCCTGTTTCTAATCATCCTATATGACAGAATTATTCTGAAACTTAACACACAATACTCAGTTTAACTTTCTCAGTATAAATGTACATAAAGAAATTGTGAACAATGCCATGGGCTTCTCGTTTACGGCTTGGCACTGAGAAGGTTAAACTCTGTATACATGTATGTATTTTATAAGTGTAACCACATTCCTTATGTTTCTATGGTCATTGCATTTGCTTTAACGTCAACGCACTTTCTGTTCACACATTAACAATTTCATGACAAATAAATGAAGTTAATTCTCTTTTGATGGTTTCCGTTCAAAATTTGAATATAAAACTCTTTTATATTTAATATGTCGTTTAACCTTTAAATTTAACCACCTTCAGATTCAGGTGATAACATATTTATGTTTAATACCCGTTCTAATATAAGGTCTGTGAAGTTGTTTTGATATTCGTTATTCGATATTCGATATTCATTTGATATTCATTTGATATTCATTTGATATTCAAAATTGCCTAGAGTCGGATTTTTTTTGACGTATACCTGGCGCCCACGGTCCCCGATCTAATGCCATGATGACCTTGACCTTGACCCCTCAAGGTCACGGTCAAAAATGGCGCCAAAAATGAATACTAGCTTTTTGACGAACTGAAAGTGGCCCAAAATCCAAATTTTTTTCACCCCTGCCTGGCGCCCACGGTCCCCGATCTAATGACATGATGACCTTGACCTTGACCCCTTAAGGTCACGGTCAAAAATGGCGCCAAAAATGAATACTAGCTTTTTGACGAACTGAAAGTGGCCCAAAATCCAAAATTTTTTAACCCCTGCCTGGCGCCCACGGTCCCCGATCTAATGCCATGATGACCTTGACCTTGACCCCTCAAGGTCACGGTCAAAAATGGCGCCAAAAATGAATACTAGCCTTTTGACGAACTGAAAGTGTCCCAAAATCCAAATTTTTTTCACCCCTGCCTGGCGCCCACGGTCCCCGATCTAATGACATGATGACCTTGACCTTGACCCCTCAAGGTCACGGTCAAAAATGGCGCCAAAAATGAATACTAGCTTTTTGACGAACTGAAAGTGGCCCAAAATCCAAAATTTGTTCACCCCTGCCTGGCGCCCACGGTCCCCGATCTAATGCCATGATGACCTTGACCTTGACCCTTCAAGGTCACGGTCAAAAATGGCGCCAAAAATGAATACTAGCTTTTTGACGAACTGAAAGTGGCCCAAAATCCAAATTTTTTTCACCCCTGCCTGGCGCCCACGGTCCCCGATCTAATGCCATGATGACCTTGACCTTGACCCCTCAAGGTCACGGTCAAAATGGCGCCAAAAATGAATACTAGCTTTTTGACGAACTGAAAGTGGCCCAAAATCCAAAATTTTTTCACCCCTGCCTGGCGCCCACGGTCCCCGATCTAATGACATGATGACCTTGACCTTTGGCGCCAAAAATGAATACTAGCTTTTTGACGAACTGAAAGTGGCCCAAAATCCAAAATTTTTTCACCCCTGCCTGGCGCCCACGGTCCCCGATCTAATGCCATGATGACCTTGACCTTGACCCCTCAAGGTCACGGTCAAAAATGGCGCCAAAAATGAATACTAGCTTTTTGACGAACTGAAAGTGGCCAAAAATCCATTTTTTTCCACCAAAAGGGTCTTCCACGGTTCCACCCCCCCCCCCCCCCCCCCCTCCATAAAAAAGGGAGAAGGAAGGAAAAGGGATAGATGAGAGAAAGGGGGAAAATGAGGAAGAAAAAGGAAAAGGGGGAAGGGGGAAGGAGGCCGGAGGCGCGAAGGCCGAAAGGGTGCTCCCACGTTGTCTCATCTCCCCATCTCCAAGAAAAAACAAGAAAAAACAGAGAAGGGTGAAAGGGAAAGAAAAAAAGAGGATATAAAGGGAAAGAAAACGCGGAGGAATAAGAAAAGAAAAGAACACAAGGGATGTAAGTTTCCTGGAAATGAAAAAAAAAAGCTTACTATTAATAAAGTAATTTAAATGCTTATCAAAGGCATTACCATCCTGAATATCTATATGTTAAAATTTAAGAATAACAATTTCATCTCATTTGATAACAGATGGGTGAACATAATTTTGCTGTAAACTAGTTTTGCTATATGTGCTGTATAATTAAAATGATTTGTTTGTTAATTCTATTATGTGCAGTATTTTGTTATTAATGTGTTTATAAAGTATTGCAAAGTCAAAAGCAATATTTAATAAAGATATTTCTATAAGGGGGAAAAAATTGGGCATTCCCCCCCCCCCCCCCGCCCCCCCCCCAAAAAAAAAACCATAGAGAGAGAGAGAGAGACGGGAAAGGGATCTTTTCTTTTCATTCCAAATTCCATTTTGTATTGAACCTAATAGCAATTTATGGGGGCTCTTTTGCAACTTGCGAGGGCTAACATGATGCAATTTCAGGTGCGATTTCCTTAATAGATATCATGCATATAGAGCATATCAATAAAGTCATACCATTACCAGTCAGACCCAACTCCGTAATACCGAGCACAGGTATATACTCCGAAAACGGCGTATAGAACAAGATGAATATAGAGCCCTCATCGTTCAGTGCGAGGCAGTGTGTACAAAAGGCATGGGGAAAATCGTGCAGTGTCGACCTGCTGTTGATAATATATTTATTTCAAATGTTTGTCATTTGAAATTCACTTCACATGACGAATCATTCAAGGATTTTGAAGATAATTGACACGCAGCATTATTTTTAAGAATATGTATATCGTTGACAGGTTGACTTTGCAAGATTTTCCACATGCCTTTTGTACACACTGTCTCATACTGAACGATGAGGGCTCTATATTCATCTTGTTCTATACGCCGTTTTCGGAGTATATACCTGTGCTCGGTATTACGGAGTTGGGTCTGACTGATTACCGTGTCCGATATTGTCTCTATTATCTCGTGCGACAATTAATGACTGGTTTGCACAAAAAATATTAGTGCTGTTCCTTTTGAAATTTGATTTACAGAATATGCCATTTCAGTCTTTTCAGATACATAACTGTTTGATATCTTCGCCGACTGTAGCCGAGGAGTAATGATTTGCCACAGTAATGGACATCGCCACTCCGCGCCTTTTTATGGTCTCCATTGCGTTAGTAGATGCCAGGAAAACATCACTTACGGGGGTTCAAAATAGCCAAAAAATTGGCTCGCCGCTACGCGGCTCGCGAACATCACCACTCCGCGCCTTTTTATGGTCTCCATTGCGTTAGTAGATGCCAGGAAAACATCACTTACGGGGGTGCAAAATAGCCAAAAAATGCTTTGCGACTTTTTATGGTCTCCATTCCGATAGTAGATGCCAGGAAAACATCACTTACGGGTTTCAAAATAACAAACAAATTGGCTCTCCGCTTCACGGCTTTTTATGGTCTCCATTGCGTTAGTAGATGCCAGGAAAACATCAATACGGGGTTCAAAATAGCAAAAAAAAAATTGGCTCGCCGCTACGCGGCTTGCGGACATCGCCGCTTCGCGGCTTGTAGACGATGCTCCGCATCGTCGTTGGGTCAACCCCCCCCCTTGGAAAAAAGCTAGATCCGCCCCTGCTCAGTGTTTAGGGCGGATTTCGAGGAAGTTAGCGTACATGACCATAATGACACCATCAGAAACAGACGTTAGTTATTACCGAACAAAAGATGAATAAGTAGCCCCTCGAAATCATAGGTGTCAAATTGTAAATATTTTCTTTCGGAATTTAGAAACTTTAGTCATTATAATATTATGCACTTTCAAAATTTCAGAATGTTCTTCCGGCGGGAGTGAAAGCCCTTTATAATTATGCTTTTGCACCCCCCCCCCCCCCGAGATCGTCAGATACGCCATTTGTCACCATTATTGTAGCAATATGTAGCTCACATGATTTAAAATTTGCCCCCCCCCCCCTAAGAAATCCTGGATCCGCGCCTGGATCATGGTATAGTCATGATAGTTGCCGTGCTTCATCTCCGTCATTATACCTTTCACGGTTGTTTTCTGGTAATGGTTGGAGCCCGGGGGGGGGGGGGGGGGGGCACTCAACCTGTTTTAGGATGTGGGTGTGCCGCTGCCAATCTCAAGACAGGGGGGTAAGGAGCTAAATGGTTAATCGAGGAAGCTCATTTTTGAGGGTCTAAGGAGCGAAAGGGCTCATGGGCAGAGCTAATTTTAGCTGCTCCCGATCTCACTACTCTGGTACACATGCGGTGCATGTGCTGAGCTGAGCCAGCGGTCGCAGCGCTGTTTTTAACACTGTACATGCACCGACCTCTGTGAACATGCCACTGCACTGAATTCAGAACTTGATGTCGCATGCAGATTGATCTCGCTGAGCCGCCGCTTAGCACTTGGGGGCACTAGGCCGCCCAGCTCCCCCTCTGCGCTGGCCTAGGAGGCTAGGGAGCGACCGTTCCCGGACAATGGGCTGTGCGCATTGTTTTTCGCACTGATATTCATATCTAGGGAGCGAGTCGGAAGCCAATCGAGGTGCGGTTAGTGAAAATCGCATATCATGGGAGCGGCCCGAGAAGGTTGAAAATGGGGGACGTCACAGCGGTACATACATGTGTGACATTATATGTGAGTGCCCCCCCCCCCCCCCCGAATTCGATATCAATTAGCGCAAAGTACGGAGGCTGGCTGTATAATCTGATCAGACGTCAGCATGATTTAGCCTTTCGATTTTCGCTGGTGCACGATGCTATGTTCGATAGCGCTAGCGAATGGAAGCTGTAAATATACAGCGCACGTAAAGGACATCTGCTAGGCCCAGCGAAGTGTAATGCATTCTGGGATATGTTTTCCGCGCGCGCGAGCTCAAGAAAGTTATCGTAGTACATTATGCCTCCGAGACCTGACTTTCTACCAAGAAATCATCTTTTCACACTACATTTGAATGTAACCCCATATAACACTGACTTGAAATCGTAAGTTTATGAAACGGTGAAGCTTTTCATGTATTAAGAAAACTACAATATTTTTGCAATAATCTGACATTTGATGTTAAATCTGATGATATTGGCGGGCGGCAAATGCCGCCCACGGCCAGCTGTAAGGATAACTCCCGGGCGGATATAAACCGCCCACGGCCCGCTAGGGGTTAATAATAGCAATAGATCACAATTTTTACAAAAACATAAGAAATTATGAAAATAAAGAAATGCCAACTAATAAAGAAATCTGAATCACTCATTTCCTACCTATGTGTGCCAGAAATGAATCCCCTAGCCACTGATTGATGCTATACTTTTCCTTTGAGATTGATTTGGTTTGAAAGTGTGTGTTGAATAATGAAGAGTACGATTAAATTTTCATCATGGCATTAGATCGGGGACCGTGGGCGCCAGGCAGGGGTGAAAAAATTTTGGATTTTGGGCCACTTTCAGTTCGTCAAAAAGCTAGTATTCATTTTTGGCGCCATTTTTGACCGTGACCTTGAGGGGTCAAGGTCAAGGTCATCATGGCATTAGATCGGGGACCGTGGGCGCCAGGCAGGGGTGAAAAAATTTTGGATTTTGGGCCACTTTCAGTTCGTCAAAAAGCTAGTATTCATTTTTGGCGCCATTTTTGACCGTGACCTTGAGGGGTCAAGGTCAAGGTCATCATGTCATTAGATCGGGGACCGTGGGCGCCAGGCAGGGGTGAAAAAATTTTGGATTTTGGGCCACTTTCAGTTCGTCAAAAAGCTAGTATTCATTTTTGGCGCCATTTTTGACCGTGACCTTGAGGGGTCAAGGTCAAGGTCATCATGTCATTAGATCGGGGACCGTGGGCGCCAGGCAGGGGTGAAAAAATTTTGGATTTTGGGCCATTTTCAGTTCATCAAAAAGCTAGTATTCATTTTTGGCGCCATTTTTGACCGTGACCTTGAGGGGTCAAGGTCAAGGTCATCATGGCATTAGATCGGGGACCGTGGGCGCCAGGCAGGGGTGACAAAAATTTTGGATTTTGGGCCACTTTCAGTTCGTCAAAAAGCTAGTATTCATTTTTGGCGCCATTTTTGACCGTGACCTTGAGGGGTCAAGGTCAAGGTCATCATGGCATTAGATCGGGGACCGTGGGCGTCAGGCAGGGGTGAAAAAAAAATCCGACTTTAGGCAATTTTGAATATCAAATGAATATCAAATGAATATCAAATGAATATCAAATGAATATCAAATGAATATCAAATGAATATCGAATATCGAATAACGAATATCAAAACAACTTCACAGACCTTCTAATATAAATAAAACTTTCATAATGCTCACAGAATTTAAGAGGAAATTTCTATTTATTTTTATAATAACATTGGCATAAAATGACATCACAATAGACAATACAGTTTGAATAATTAAAATCATAATTACTCCTCGCATAGACTATCCTATTTCATCAATCATGTCGTATGTGTGAAAGCATTATATAAACCAAATCTTGCTTGTATTTTTATACTAGCAAATTTAAATGATCATCAATTAGATTCATGTGTGATTTCTTAACGTAAACAATTTACTAATAGGCGACGTGTCAAACTACAATCACGCCCCCACTCGGCAAATTTCTGACGTTTCAACTTTCATTATACAACATAGCATGACCCATAAATTTTCCTAATTTTCATATTTTGCACAGCATTACAAAAAAAATATTTTAATAGAATAAATCTCTAATAAACACTTCCTTGGCGGCACTCCTGACCAAAATTAACAGAATGAACATTTGTTCACATACATTTTCTGCACACCCATGCAGACCGTGGTGTCAACCGTGTAACATGCATGACGAAAGCGAACGCAGAAACTCTGCATAAATTAACTTCTACTCTATGGTGTCTTCTAGTTCACAAAATAAAAAAAGAATCCCTAATTTTGCTCGGCAAAACACCAGGTTTTACCAGTTACAATGTAACCGACCAAAGCGCTTACAGCATTATTACCCTGTCACTGGATCCAATAGACCGCTTCAGTAATGTATGCAAATTTTATGCATACCTTTCAAACAAAGGTTGATCTTGACAACCTGAAAGCTTGCCGGGCATAGCAACAAATAATGTATGCAAACAGGATTCCAAGCATTGAGGCTTATTTATAAAAAGCATGTTCATGGAATAGCTCGTCACTTGGTGCTCAGCGAATATATGTGCATAAAATTAAATTAATGTGTATACAAAAGCACATTCTCCACTCCTCTGGGGAGCATTCCAGCCAGTCGCCTGTTTCCAAGCGCGCACATGCTTAATCCAGCCACAATGACATTCGCATCCTACCAGGTACCCATTTGACAAATAACTTTTCTGACAAGGAAACTATTAAAATGAGCCTTGAAAACTCCCCATATAATTCGAATATACGAATTATGAACATTTCCTGCCTTTAGCCCTACAAGTACCAATACTTGGTTGCTGTCAGCATCACTATGAACATGGCGAACATTTATTCTTGTAGACAAACATCTCTTCATTGCTATGTCAAAATATGTAGAACAGGTGTCACATGCATATCCACTTATTCTACTTATTTTACACAATAGCAATGAAGGATGATCTTTTGTCTACCAAAGCAATTGTGGAGGGTATAGTGTATATATAGCTGTATATTTTGTCTGCTCTCTTTTGTCATTGTGTTCATAGTGCCTGTTAGCCGATTTATATTAGTCTTTGCGCCATTACTCTCTTGGAACACGTCATTACAGAGATATTTTTTTACATTTTAAGCAAATTTACGACAGAAGCTGATCGAAAACGATTTATTATTTTCTTTTTCTAATTTATTTTATTACTATGCTTTTAAATATTTAGTCTTACTTCATGACATATTGTGACATAAGTGTCAACAATGCTGGTTTGTGTATTCATGTAAGACTAATACTTCTGATCGAAGGGTGCAGAATTCAACCTTGCACAATTTTGAACCCCGGTTTCTGCAAAGCGCAAGGTAGGGTGCTAGATTCCACCTGAGTAGATATATGGGTGCTCCGCCGAAATTTGCACCCTAAAGTGCACCCTGGTTTCTTAATGTGTATGTATAGTAATTACAACTTTCAACTATTTAATAACTTTCTTATTGCTTGTCAAATTTCGTTTAAACTTTCACCAATAATCTGCACATGTTATGTGGACATGTAATGTTCGCTTAAAAACCTACGTACATGCATGCAGGAATGTAACTCTGGAAGCAAGAAATGTGTCATGTCATGTACTTAAGGCAATGTCACACAGCCACTACGTACAATTTGCGCAATTCCACGCATAAAATTTGGTCCTACGTGGATATACGAGGAAAAATTGAGAAAAGTTGGGGTCTTTACGTGAATTTTGACAGATGTATCACGAATGAACCACGTTAAAACCATGGAAGAAGTACGAATAAACCAGGCAAAGAACACGTAAATCTATGCAAAAGCCAAATCTGGCCAAAAATCACGCTGTTTATCTGCAGTTCATTCGTGATTCGTGCGTCAATTACGTAATTTTAACGCGATATGTGGGCCGTATACGCGATATAAACGTGATACATCTGTGGTACATGTTTGAAAGGTCCGTTAAACATACGTGGACATACGTGGAACGGTCGTGGAAAGCCTAAAATTTGCGTATGCATATCGCAAAAATCACGCACAACTGCGTAAGATTTACGTAAGATTTACGTAAGAATTGCGTTTTAACTACGTAAAATACGCATAAACTGCGTAAATCTCAACCGACCAAAAATTTTGAGCAGCTCAAAACCGAAATCCCGTAAAGACCCGTCTGCCGAAACCCTCGACGGACATCTGCGCACATCGACGAATGAAAAACGCATGAAACACTTACATATATCGCGCATGTATCGTGAATGACCAAACTTCCATACGTGGAATATGCGCAAATTGTACGTAGTGGCTGTGTGACATAGCCTTGACGAACCAAGATCCCTGTAAAAACTAAACATGTTGTCATTTAACAACTGTTCGCTTATTTTTATGCAATTAATAGATTAAGGATTCCAACTCTTCGTATATTTTCCTTTATATATAGAGAGAGAAATAGAAAAGGAATCTATATGCATAGTGATCATATTGCTAATTGATTGACATAATGATCAATCTATATAGACGTTATGAATGATACATAATGATCAATCTATATAGACGTTATGAATGATATTTACCTTGATCCTATCCCAAATCAAACAACTCTACTCAGATATGGTCCTTTCGGCATACCCTGTTTTACAGTTTTACAGTTTTACACATATTTAATTACCATTTATTTATTTATAACTGTCGATTTTGCCTAGTGTGTCCTAGGTGTGTAAGGTGTGTAAGGTGTGTTCTGGTATGTGACTGTTTATGTAGTCTTCAAGTCTTAGTCTTTTCCCACTACTTTCTATTACATGTACGTATGCATGAGTATTGCAAGTTATGCCAGAGTTATCGCCGATGAAGACTTCTTGAATAGTTTTTCACCTTAATCAAAATTTGATAATAGGAAAACTTCATTATCCGAAATCCAATCCACTCCCAATAAATATAAACGGGGACTGCAATAGTCAAAGTCTCTCTCTCTTGATAAATAAACTGATAATGGTATGCTTAATTATGACTCTGATAGTAAAACCAGTGACTTTGTAAATGTGCTATTTTCATATGACTTACTTCCATTGATAACAAAACCCACTCGTATTACGAATAACACAGCAACGCTAATTGATAACATATTCACAAATGCTATCCCAGATAAAGTGAATCGTGTTTGATCTACTCACACTTATCTGACCATTTTCCTATTCTTTGTATCAATTCTGGGTCACCTAAAGAATTTTCATGTAAAGATAATATCCCTGTAAAAGGAGATTAATTAATCTGGAGAGAATCCATGAAATCGAAGAAAATATCAGGGATATTGATTGGAGTGAAGTGTATGAAACAGATGATGTTAACCTGTCTTATAAAATCTTTATCAATTCAATTTCAAAGTTATATAATACATGTTTCCGACTAGATTATTCTTCAAAACAGGGAGGAAAAAAAAACATGGATTACCAAAGGTATTTTTAAATTTATTAAAAGAAAACAAGCATTGTTACAATATTGCAAGTATTTAAAATGTTCTCATCTAAGGAACAAAGTGAAGTATTCTAATTACCAAAAAACAAACTTGTCAATGCGATACGTAGCTCAAAGCGGATATACTATTCTGAGATTTTCCAAGATGTAAAAGGTAATATGAAGAAGACTTGGAATCACACCAACACTCTTTTGGGTAAAGCAAAGAAACCTATTATTCCTTTTCATATGCACTAAAACAACTTAAACACTAGAATTTAATTCGTCATGAGGACGAATTAGGTGGTCTGTCTTTTAATTTGTATGATCATGGTTGTAATCAGGATGATCATAATAATGGGGAAATACTAAACTGAAGATGGGAAGTCAAGAATGCCACGCATGGAGATGCTTCTTGAGGACAGGAATTTAGAAAAATGTCTTAAACGGTAATTGGAAGATGTGATAATATTTGTGCAAGATAACAGGATAATGGTGATGATTATCATGACGGTGATATTATATCATCACCATCATCGTCATTATATCATCATAACAGTGATAATGATAATGAAGTTGATGATAATCATCAGCATCATCATGAATATCATGACAGTGATGATGTTAATGATGTTGATGATAATCATGATGATGATCATTATATCATCATGATAGTGATGATGATAATGATGTTGCTATGAATGGAGATGCTTCTTGAGGACAGGAATGTAGAAAAATGTATGAAACGGTCATGGTAAAATGAATATGGTGATGATGATAATGGTGATGATGATGTAATGATGATTATGATGGTGATGATAGTCATGATAATGAAGGGGATAATCATGAAGATTGATGATGTGATATTGGTGTTGATTATGGTGATGGTGATTATGAAGATGATTGATGATATAATGATGATGGTGATAATGATGATAATGATTGGGATAATGGTGATAGACATGACTGCAATGACAGTAACCTTAACCATGCCAAATATGAAAGAGAAATCACATTTCGTTATGAAGATACGACCATAAGTTGATTTGTACAAAATTGCGCCTAGATGATGTCACGATAACCTGATGACCTTGAAAAAGATGTGGGAACTTGAGCTTATTAGGACCGATGACTGACGAAAATTTGAAGATAATTGAGTAAGCCAATTTTGAGAAATTGTCATATCAAATAGGACTAATGATATTGCAGGATAACTTTAATACACTTCAGGGAATCAGATTTTCCATAGGGTTATGTATAAACTACTGCACACTACTTTCTAATAGACATAACATGCAAAATAAGGCATTTGATCAAAAATTGGAGACCACACTTATAAAAGTTTATAGTCTCAGCTATAACATACTAAAATCTGGAAGAAAATGGACCCAAAACAACTGAGATACAGCTCAGAGAACAATGTCATGTAGATTCATGATTAAAAAAAAATCATCTTCCATAGACAAAACACGCAAATAGGGAAAATTCTGACATGGCATCTTTAATTGAAAATTTCACTATAATGACGTCATCAAAATGAAAAATGGTTTTGTAGGAAATTGCCTCAGCTACAACATATTAAAATCTGGGCGAAAAACGACCAATAATTACGAATCTAGAGCCAAATTTGTATGAATGTGAAAATGGTCCAACATTTCCTCCAAAGTTCAACCATTTTTTTCGTTGTAGATGGCAGGATGGAGGAGCTATTAAGGAAAAGATGGACAAGAAAGCGACGTCTACACTTAAAAAAAAAAAAAAAAAAAAAAAAAAAAATAATTGAGCTACGAATGTGCCTTTTTGTGTGCATGATGTTTGGTCAAGATGTGATGATTGTGAAAAGATTCAGCAAGATCGACCAACTTGTTTAGGCGTTATCGGGCATTTTTCACCAAAAATTCACTTAATGAAGCATGGATGACGTCATAATGACGTCGTGAACTTGATTTTTTTACTGTGAACTCTTCCTATCAGGTCTCATGACTGTGTCGAATTTGAAAAAGATTCACTGTTTCGTTTTCGAGTTATTTTCCCCGTAAAAAGGGGGGGGGGTCCAAAAGACAATAAATGATTTAAAAAAAAAAACTATTTGAGCTACGAATGTGCCTTTTTGCGTGCATGATGTTTGGTCAAGATGTGATGATTGTGGAAAGATTCAGAAAGATCGACGAACTTGTTTAGGAGTTATCGGGGTTGGCATTTTTCATTGTTGTGCGCGCACTGACGCGCGAACATAAGCGTACGCGCGCGTCTAATTTTCTGAAATTGACCGGATCAGTATTAGCTTTAATCCTGCCAAATATGAGTGAGAAATGACTTTCCGTTATGAAGATATGACCATGAACTAATACACGACAGGGAATCAAAATTTCCATAGAGTTGTACACAAACTACTGGAGACTACTTTCCAATAGACATAACATGCAAAATAAGGCAGTTTATTGCATGGTTTGTGATTGTGTATGTTATAATAGTCGAACAAGATCGTAAAATGAAAGGCAAAAAGAAGCAAAAATTTTTTTTTTTAATGGACGCACCGGGGATCGAACCTGGGTCACCGGAATGGGAGGCAAGTGCTTTGACCAATAGACCAAAATATTTCCCATAGAGATAACACGTAAACGAAAAGCGGGATTCTCAAATCCCATTTTGTAGTTGAAAATTGGGCATAATCGCGACATCTGTTCAAAAATTGGAGACAACACTTATGAAAGCTTATAGTCTCAGCTACAACATATTAAAATCTGGAAGGAAATAGACCCAAAATAACTGAGATACTGCTCAGAGAACGATGTCATGTAGATTCATGAGTCGAAAAAAAATCATCTTCCATAGACATAACACGCAAATAGGGGGAATTCTGACATGGCGTCTTTAATTGAAAATTTCACTATGATGCCTTCATCAAAATGAAAAATGGTGGAACTGATCTAGTAGAGAATGGTCTCAGCTATAACATATCAAAATTTGGAAGAAAATCGACCACCTATTACTGAAATATTATCTAAAGAATACAAAAATGATGACTTCATTTTTTTCAAAATGATATTTTTTAGTTCATGTGGAAATATGATGACGTCAGAACATGAGATAAGTAAAGATTCTGCATGAATTCAAATCTACAACTCACAGGCTTTCAGAATACGTAATGAAATTTGGGGGTATCCGTGCATTCTGAGGAGCTATGGCGAATTCTAGATAGGCATGTTTTTCCCACTTTTTACATGAGAATGCCTGTTGACGCGCGGAGGAATTTGAAAGTTTGACGCGCGCCTGTGGCATTATGGAAGGTCGAGAATGACTGTAAATAGTTGGAAATTGTCAAGAATAGTGTCAGGAAGACAAACCATGCGAAAAAACGGCATTTTTAAGTTTTGTACGCGCTGCGAGCGCGCATAACGCGCGCGCGGACACGAACGGTTGTGAAATTTTGAAATGCTTAAAATGTCCTGAACCGTACTCTAATTTGATTAAAAAGTGATTTTGAGCATTTCTAAATTTTGACGCGCGCGTACGTGCGCGTCATGATGCGCGTGCGGATTTGGTTGACATTTTATGTTGACGCTTGACCTGAAGTTCATGTGTGTCAAATATGGTTCATTTTTGATAACTCGTTATGAAGATATCATTGATAATGTGATTTCACAAAATGGCGCCTGGATGACGTCACGATGACCTGATGATCTTGAAAAAGATACCCGAGCTTGAACTCATAGAACCTGATTACTGATGGAAATTTGATAAAAATTGACTCAGCCGATTTTGAGGAATCATGGTAACAAGAAAGTGGTGGAAAAATAAAAATACAGAAACACAATTCTGACGAAATTAAAAGGTGATCTGTCGTTGACAGACCACCTAATTATTACAGATGATCAGAAACCTGAAAGGTTCAATCATTATGTTGCTGGTGTGGGTCAAAAAATTAATAAATACATTCCTGAAACTGAATATTCATTTCACAGGTATCTGCAAGTAAAGGTTTTCCCGCCCATTTTCGTCACCTTTTCAATTAATTTCAAACAATGATCTTTCAATTTCGTAGCCGACCCGCAGGAATTTGCGAATGCTTGTTTCAATTTCGTCTTTGATCATTCAATTTATAAACATTACCATTCAATTTCGTCATTTGTCGCTGACTTTCGTCACTTTCGATTCAATTTCATCGGTCACAGTAGCTGGGCGCAAAACAACAAGATCAAAATCGTCTTTTGGGATTCGTTTTCGTCAAACTTTCACGCAAAATCGTCCTCTATACTACACTGCTGCAAGATGCATCTACATTGGCTCATCATATCGTTTACTCACCACCTGCATGATCACAATTATGCCACTTTCATCGTAGATAAAACATATTTCAATTCGCAACAATCAATAAATCACATCATCTAACTTCACACAGATGAAATACTCTCACATGAACAACACAATACAACAATTAAAGATAAAGAAAAGATGCAGTTGAAACAAGTTTTTTGGGGAATATAAATAAACTTTTAAATAGATATATAGACAACTTTTCAATATTCATTGTCGAATAATAAGGTTCTGTAAACATAAAATGCATCGATACATCCACTTGATGATGCAATCACAGATTGGAATAAAAAAAGAATGCTTATCATGCTTACATGTAGCTAAACATCAATATAATTATATGAATCACGTAAAAGTTAAGAAAAAATGGTTAAAGGTTTTATGTATCCTCTATAGAGAGGAATAAAACAAATTAAGACGAATTTGAACAGCAATAAAGCGAATATGTTTGAAAAGACGACGAATTTGATCTGAACATTTTTACTCGCTTGCCGGTGGGGACGAAATCCAGTGACAATTGCCGAATATGAATGCTAAATTGTTGAATTTCGTTGACCAAAGACGAAATTGAATGACATTTGGATGAAATCGATCCTCGTGTTTGAGCGCGGTACGCTTCGCCAGACGAAATTGAATTAAACGCTGATGAAATCGCTTGAATAGGTGACGAAAATGGGTGGGAAAACCTATAAATACTTCATTGTTCCTTAGACCAGAGGCGTCCATTCGTTCGAAATAGACAAAGCATTGGAGGGACAGGACATTGTTCACAAACAATGCTTGCCCCTCCAATATCTATAACGAACGAATAGACGCATCTGCCTTAGACCCACATCCATTTCGGAAATTACTAAATAATGGGTTTCTATCCTCGAAAACTCATATTAATGGTATTTGTTCAAATATATTTAGAAGTATTGGTATAGTATAGACATTAAGATACTTTTACCACAGAATGTTCTCATTGCTGTATACAGTGCGTATAAAAAAGTATACCCAACTTTGATAGCTTCTAATTAAAATGTTATAACCAATGTGAATTTGAAATTTATTTTATAGTAAAGAACAACTTGCAGTCTGTCCAGTGTGTAAGGATTGTTATTGTCAAACCGATACCGATATGATCGGGATTTTGTGATCGGGATCGGCGCGAAAAAGATGGATGAAAACTTGTCTTGATTATCGGATCGTGGTTCGGATGTTGTGGTCGCCAGATTAAAGGTGTTTTGTCCTCAATCCCTGTCTGATTTCTAGTCATTCCTGTTTGTACTTTGGATCCCCTTTCAGTGGCGTAGTCGGCAGGATTTTTTGTACTATGGAATGGAAGAAAATCTAAGGTTTGTGAGACATTTTCTGTGACTTTCGTTGCACATGTGTGACTGTGTCTGTGTGAGTAACTTCACGGTAGATGTATCGTTGCCCCAAGTACTCATTTTTACGGTGGTTATTTATGACATGGTGTATTAACTGGGAGTGCTACGTTGCACTAATTGCATGTCTGACTCTGATGAGAGTAGATCTTCAGGAATTGAAGAATGAATCTATATCTACATGTAGATTGTGATTGGTATTGTATTAGATTTTAGAGTTGAAGTTGAACTGTCAGGAATTATAACTGGCTTGTGTGTCCTCGTCGTAGTACTACTACTACACATTAGGCTAGTTACAATTGACAGTTGGCATGGTTGGTCAGAAGTTTGATTTGATTGGAGTGGTTGTGCCGTGGCTGGTTATTGTTTTCTTACCCTGGAACTTGTCTTGAGTAGTGTTGCTAATTCTGTAAATTAATAATAGCCAAATAATCAAGTCTGTTATAATAATAACCATAAGATATTCATAAAGAAATAAAAAATAAATATACAGATACTCTAGCTCCAAACAATAAACATTAATTAATGTAAATAAATAAGTAACTAGAAAGGCCGTCAAAGGCGGCAGACCCACGCCTTAACCCAATAGGTTTTGTTTTGTTGCGATTATTTTTGTAAGCAGTAGCCATTCAAAGGGGATAACAAGAGGCACATCTCCCCCCCCCCCCCCAATACATTTTGCCATATCCAGGTCATAGCTTTGTGTGTCCCCACCCTTGAAAAAATTCTTCTGAAAAAGATATTTTATTATTGAAACATCCCTCCCCTAAAAGTAATTGATTAGACATGTCAGAGAGCGTGGCGTGGTGAGAAAAAAAATGTTAGCAATTTGTATTCAGTGTTC
The DNA here is from genome assembly GCA_025617745.1 of Heliocidaris erythrogramma. Classification (NCBI taxonomy): domain Eukaryota; kingdom Metazoa; phylum Echinodermata; class Echinoidea; order Camarodonta; family Echinometridae; genus Heliocidaris; species Heliocidaris erythrogramma. Next base: position 26,653,349 of record CM046854.1, on the reverse strand, counting down.
AGTCCAAGGCCGTACGCAGATTTTTTTTTTCCTGGGGGGGGGGGGGGGCAAGATGATCGCTTTCAAAGGAACCCATAACTTGAAGTCTAAAACCCGATTAAAAAAAAGTATGATTTTGAAATTTCTGGGGGGGGGGGGTGCAGGGGGGGGCCCCCCCCCCTCCCCGCTGCGTACGGCCTTGGTTCAGTCACGTCAGTGTTAGTAAATGTATTCATGTTCTATCTTTACATTGCAATTCGGGTTGTTGTTTTTTTTTTTCATCGGGCTTGGATAAAATAAATATGACGACAAAAGAAGTTGGATCTCGACTTGAAAATGACGTGCATGCGAGGCACAGAGCTTACTCACTCAGTACTACAGTCAGCCGGCCCGGCCCAGGCACTTCGCGACAGTGCTGTGTATAGTACACTACAGCTAGCTACTCAGCCACTCACTCAGATCAACACACGCGAACACTCGCGAGTGCGATAGACTCACTCACGTCGAACAAACGCACCAGATTTTCACCGAAAACAATTAAAATCATGTACTACACGTCCACCAGGATAAAATAAATCACAAAAACTTCCACAACAAAGTGGAAAGAACCGGGGAAAGTAAACAGAAATGCACAGAAGATAAGAAATAGGAGAAATTAGACGTGCTAGGCTATACGTATACCGTATACCTAGCCGCTTTCGATTTCGCAACGAGAGTACAGTTCAAGCGCAAAAAATCCCTTGTTGCTGGGATACGTTGGCTTTGAATATTCATTGCAGGCTCGTGCGGATTTGAAGTGAAATAGCAAATAATGGGTCTAAAAGTCTTCTAAAATTCATAAACCTGAAATAGATTTTTGGTGAGACGAAGTAATGAGTGTTTTGATTGACCAAAATATTTCTGCATCGGCAGGCGAAGTTTGGGGTCATCAAACATTCTAGTTTCTATCCTGTCACTCTCTGAACTGAAGTTCCTATACTTTACTACAGGGTCAAAAGTTCAAGGTCACACAGAATTTGCAGGGGTCAACCAATCATCACCAAAATCTAATCGATTCTTTCCTGTCACTTTCTGAACATTCCCTGAAAATTTGGTGCAAATCCGTTCACCCGTTCTCTTGTTATCTTGTACACAAACAAACAAACAAACAAACAAACAAACAAACAAACAAAAAAACAAACAAACATACGGAGCCCTTTACATAACCCTGCCGATTTCATCGGCGTGGGTAATAACCCTGCCGATTTCATCGGCGTGGGTAATTAAATTTAAGGTGGGAATTACGCTTTACATGGCGAAAGATTAATAAGCAATAATTAGCATTCAATAATAATAGACTAAAATTAAAAGCAAAATTTGTCCTTAGATTTAACGTAATTCGGAACAAGATAGGATTATTAAACATGGCAGACAGATCAGCGTACCTCAGCAGATTCACAGCTGAGCACATAGCGCACTTGTGTGAATTAAACCATATCGATACAAATGCAGTAAAGACCAAGCAAGAGCGCATCTCATGTTTGTATGATTTGCCAAAGCTGGTTGAGGATGGGCCTCAGACTCAGAGTACTGGTGTGGGTGTGGATGACCTTTTGCGGGTTATGAAAAAAACTTGAAGAGTCTCATCATCATGAGACTGAGAAATTGTGCAAATCCATACTGGCTGCCACAGTTAGTAGTGCTGCACAAACAGGTCCTCCATTAAAAGGATTACATCAGCTGAGCAATGATGATGATATTGTGTGCTACCTTAGAACTTTTGAACGCCTGGCCCTTGCAGCAAACCAGCCAAAGGGTGAAAGGTCTAGACTGTTGGAGCCATACCTCACTGGACGGGCTCAACAGGCATTCCATGCTCTTAGTGCCAAGGAGCAAGATAATTATGATGATGTTGTTCAGGCAATTAGAAGACGGTACCACCTCACCCCTGAGGCATACCGCATTAAATTCAAAACAGAAAACAAGAAGGCAAATGAGACATTCTAAGAATTTGCAAACAAATTACAAGACTATTTCTTGAAGTGGATAGAAATACCTCAGCAAATGGTAGAGATGCCTGAGGTCAGTAAGGGGTTGAATTTGGTTATGATTGACCAATTCCTGGAAAGAGTTTCAGATGAGGTGTTGAGACTAAAACTCAGGGAGCTCCAAGCAACATCCCTTATTGCACTAGCTCGCAAGGCAGATGAGTTGGTTATTCAGAGGGGGGCAAATACATACATGCATAGCGCCGCCTCAGGAGGTGATCCCTCCACTCGTAGACGAACAGGCACAAGCAGTGCATCTACAGGACGTAGGTCTTTCAATGCTGCTTGCTACCGATGTGGTCAGCTCGGACACAGAATTGCAAACTGTCCGGTACCACCGGGATTGGGTCCTCAACAGGTACCTTCCCAAGGCCCTGCTCAAGAACCGTCACCGAAGATCAATTTCATTGCAAAGGGTAAGAGTAATGTTACAACTGCAGATGTTGTTATTCATGGTCAGGAGGACAGAGTTGTGAAGACCCGAGCCCTGCTAGACTCGGGGTCAGAGGTATCCCTGGTCACCTATGAATTGTGTAAAGAGTTAGGGGCAAAGGTTAATCGTGAGCCCGAGGGGGTGTTAGGCATGATTAACGAAACAGAGTTAGTGCCTGAAGGTTTAGTGTCCCTTCAAGTGGGTCTAGGGGGCAGCATTGCGACCGTTGAGTTTCATGTGGTTTGTAGGCTCCCAGTACCTGTCCTCCTTGGTGTGGATTTTGCAGAGCAGGTGAAACTTGTCATAGATTTTGGCAATGGTAGTTTCAGCACAGGCAGCAATGGGGCCAGTGAGCAGCCAGTTAGGTTCTCTTTGAATGGAGGGCAGGGTATGTCACAGGTTGGAGAGGAGATTGAGGGTCATCTCCAAGCAAAGGAGGAGATGACGAAACTTGACCTAACTGAAGTGAATAGACAGAAGTTAGATCAGGTCTTCCGGGACTTCCCAGATGTATTTAGTGAAGTACCTGGTCATACAGACATGGCTACTCATCAAATTGATGTGGGAGTGGCTTCTCCCGTCCGTTCTCATCCTTACAAGGTGAGCCCTGAGAAAAGACAAGCTCTTGATGAAGAGTTGGATAAGCTTCTGAACCTGGGGAAGATTGAGCCTTCAGACTCCCCTTGGGCTGCTCCCGTAGTGATGGTTCCTAAGAAGAATGCGAAATATAGGATGTGTGTGGATTATCGGAAGTTGAACATGGTGACAAGGGTTGATGCCTTCCCCATGCCTACGGTGGATGACATTTTAAGCTCCCTGCATGGTGCCTCAGTATTCTCGTCATTGGATCTGCGCAGTGGATACTGGCAGATGAGCGTTGCAGGTGAGGATGTGGAGAAGACTGCTTTTGTTTGTCATAGAGGTCTGTTTCACTTCAAGGTCCTTCCTTTCGGTGTTGTGAATGGTCCAGCCAGTTTTCAACGGCTGATGTCCAAGGTACTTGGACATGACCTAATAGGACGGAATTGTTATGTCTACTTGGATGACATTGTGTGTTTCTCTCCGGATATCGAACAGCACATCTTAGATGTTCGAGAGATCTTTTGCCGCTTACGACAAGCAGGACTGACAGTAAATGCTGAGAAATGTCAGTTTGCTTGCCAAGAAATGAAATATCTTGGACATGTTGTCAGCTCAGATGGACTCAAGATGGATCCCGAGAAGGTATCCACCATTGTCAACTATCCTGAACCGAGGTCGATCAAGGAACTAGAGAGGTTCCTTGGGATGGTTGGCTGGTATCAGAAATTCATCCCTGGTTTCTCAGATGTTGCGGCACCCCTTCATGGGCTGAAGAAGAAGGGTGTTCCATGGAATTGGACTGCTGACTGCACCCATGCATTTCGGATCCTGAAGGAGAGACTCCTCACAGAGCCAATACTAGGCTACCCTGATGAGGAATCCAGGTTTGCTGTGCACACCGATGCCAGCAATGTCGGGATTGGTGCAGTCCTGACCCAGCAGCAACAGTCTGGGATCCGAACTATCGCCTATGCAAGTCGGTCTCTGTCTGCTGCAGAGAGAAATTACAGTACTACGGAGAAAGAATGTTTGGCTGTGGTATGGGCCCTAGAGAAATGGCGGCCATATCTGGAAGGTAGAGAGTGTCGTGTTATAACTGACCACCAGGCACTCTGCTGGCTGTTTCGGAAGAAGAAGCAGAATGGGCGACTGGCACGTTGGATTCTGAGACTTCAGGACTTTCGGTTTCAGGTAATATATAGGCCTGGAAAACAGCATCATGTCCCGGATGCATTATCTAGGATTCCTGAGGGTGATGTTGCCCCCATGGTTGGAGTTGTAAGTAAGGTGTTGTTGAATCAGGAAGGTGACAGGCATGACAATGACTGTTGTGCTGCCAGTGGATGCATTGTCCCGGATGACGAGTTGGTTGATTGGATACAGTGTGATGATTGGATACAGTGTGATGATTGTGATCAGTGGTATCACCAGGTCTGCGTCCATATTGGTTCTCAGGAGGCGGAGGATGTAGACAGGTACTCTTGCCCATCTTGTGTTAGCGAGTCTGAGGCTGCAGAGGAAGTTGTCCTTCCTTTGGATCTGACGAAGGATTCTGTCTTGAGAGCTCAAAGGAGTGACCCAAAGTTATTGCCGGTGATTCAGATCCTTGAAAAGCAAAAGAATGGTGTGGATGAGGGTCAAGGCCCTGTTCAGAAGATTTCAGCTTTCAGTTTGAAAGACATGGTGTTGTATAAGAATGATTGTGTAGCTATCCCCAAGGCCCTTCAGAAGGCAGTGTTAGTTGAGTGCCATTGCAAGCCAATAGCTGGGCATCTTGGGAGAAGGAAGACACTGAACAGGCTGAAGTCAATGGGTCTATGGTGGAATGGTATGTCACAGTCTGTCAGAAGCTTTATTCGTAGTTGTAAGGTTTGTCTTGAAACAAAGCCTTCTTACCAGAGACGTCAAGGAAAAATGTTGTCTAGTACCTCCTCAAGGCCCTGGGAAAAGGTTGGTGTAGATCTCATGGGCCCTTTGCCAAAGTCGTATGCTGGGCATGAGTATATCCTGGTGGCTGTCGACCATTTCTCAAAGTTTGTGGAGATTCTGCCTTTGAAGTCAGCTACCAGCCAATCAGTGGCAACCACTCTAGTGAGGGAGCTGTTCTGTAGATATGGACCTCCAGGAGCCCTGCTGTCGGACAATGGCCCCCAATTCAGAGGAAAGGCTCTACAAGCTGTCTGTGCAGACTGGGGGATAGAGCAGATCTTCATCACGCCGTATCACCCTCAAACGAACTGGGTGGAAAGGGTGAACCGTAACCTCAAGGCCATGCTCCAAGCCTACACAGGATCTGACCATCGACAATGGGATGTTCACCTCGCGGAACTCGCTTTTGCCCTCAATAGCAGTAGTCATGACACCCTGGGTGTAGAACCATCCGTAGTTATGTTTGGACGACGCTTAGCTTCACCTTTGACTAACCGCCTGCAAACTGAGGGGAACCAGAACATTCCCACCCAAGGGGAAATAGCGGACAATCGTCAACGTGCTGTCAATAGCTCCAAACGATATTACGACCAGAATCGTGATGGATGCCGAATCAGTGAAGGAGACAAAGTCATGGTGAAGACTTATCCTCTATCGAATGCGAGAAAGAACTTCTCAGCTAAACTAGCACCGCGATGGACTGGGCCGTTTGTCGTACAAAGAAAGCTGACACCGGTGAATTTCCTTGTGATAAATGTGGCCAACAGGATGGTGACCCGCGTTGTTCATGTGGACCAACTGAAAATGTGCTAATTTCTTTGGACATTGACATCGCATTTTTTTTTGTCTACAAATTGTTATAAATTGTAGTTTATACTACATTTTGGATCAAGGTTGGACTTGGAAGTTTGCAACTTGAGATGATAGACTAAACAAGAATGCCAGAACTGTCACAGTCAGCTATGGATTGCGATAGAAATATAAATGGACGTTTTGCTGGAAAGTATTATTGTTGTGGACTCTTAAGTAGACTCTTAAGTAGACGATCGACGGACTATTATTATAACTGGTATTATAGGTTGTTGTTTTCTCTTGCGACATATGAACGTGCGGTATTCCTAGCTCATGTGGAATTGGGCATTCTTTGAAAATGTTGATGACTGGTTTATTGATATGGCAAATGCATTGCATCCATTATCAGTGTATTTCATGCATTTAGAATTAGTAGAAATCTGGATCTGTTTAGTAACTTGTGGTTCCCTGTGGATCTTCTTATGTGACAGATCATTGTTTATTTTAAAGTTATTACTGTACATGTAGCTGCCAACCATGTGTACTCCACAGTTCACACTTTTATATGCAAGTTTGTTTTTTGCTCCTGCATATTTCCTTGGTATACAGCATGACTGACTTGAATAGATGGAACAACTGTTTGTCATTTTTACCTACCAAAACTCACCAAAACTGCTGAACAGTTTATGGCCATTTTGGCTGATTGCTTCTTTTTGTACAGGTGTGTTTAAAAAAAAAAAAAAAAAAAAAAACCAAAACACTCAGCTGCTGGTGTTTGTGTTACTGTTGCATTTAAAATGTTTGACAATGTGCGTATGTACATGTATATGCGTTTGGAGGTTGGACAGACAACTTGTTTTGAAGATTTTCTTGTTCATGCTTAGCGCTGATGCTCGCGATGTGCAAAAAAAAAAAAAAAAAACAAAAAAAAAACAAAAAAACAAAAAAAAAAAAAAGAGAAGGCGTGTTGAACAAAACAAACGACGAAAAAAGCACCAAAATGTATACATGTGCATGCACTTAGAAAGGCTGACTAGTACTTTAATTGTATGCAAATTGTCCTCGAGTCAGGCTTGATGGCAGTGTTATTCCTTTTCCTACATGTATATTCCTTATTTGACTTGGTTTGTTGCCATGCAAGATTAGTAGTGTTAAAAGGAGAAAAAAAGAAAGAAAAAAAAAAAAAAAAAAACCCAGAGGGTATTTTTGGTGGGGGAGAGTGTAAGGATTGTTATTGTCAAACCGATACCGATATGATCGGGATTTTGTGATCGGGATCGGCGCGAAAAAGATGGATGAAAACTTGTCTTGATTATCGGATCGTGGTTCGGATGTTGTGGTCGCCAGATTAAAGGTGTTTTGTCCTCAGTCCCTGTCTGATTTCTAGTCATTCCTGTTTGTACTTTGGATCCCCTTTCAAGTGGTACCTCATTCATGACATTTCTGCCATGGATAATTGAGCACCAGGGATTTTAAAAAGTATTGTCAAAATCTCCTTGTCCAAGTTTGGGCTTATGCAACGAATGTGGGTCAAGTCCACTAAAATCATTTTAGTTGAATCCTCCTTTGCGCTTCAACGCTTCATTGTTTAAAGTGATTCAGTGTATCTAAGCCTTCAATCCATATGATAATCTTTAATTTATTTTAACAGCCTTCTAACTTCTTGTCTCGTGATAACTAAAAACTCCCTGCTCATTTGTCCATTGCACCTGCATAAGGTGCATATGGAGTTTTTCGCGAATAGCACATGAACTCAAATGTTGACTGACCTTTTAGACTGAAAACAAGAAAAAGAGGGATGTTGAGAATTGCCAAGGTAATTGATAGTAGAATTATAAAAAAAAAGATAGCTTCCCACATAAATGTTGTCTATTTTGAATGACTCAGTAAAAAGGCTTACCTTAAAAAAGAGATACGGATGAAGCCAAGATTGTGTTATCAACTTATCATGGCAAATAAAATATACATAAATTTAGCGTGGAATAAGTTTGAGTTTGAGTTGACTTTGACACATTTTCAATTCAAATGCACAAAATCAATCGAAAATTACTCATCAATTGTTTTCAAACTGAAGTATAATTGGTTTTACCCACATTCGCTGCTTCAGCCCAAACTTGGTACAAGAGGATTTTGACAATACGTTTTTAAAAGCCTGCTGCCCAGTCATCCCTGACAGCAAAGTTATGAATAAGCTATCATTACACAGAAAATAAGTTGCCCCTTACTATGAAATAAATCTGAAGATCATAGAGGTTATAAATTTTTAATTAGAAACTACCAGATTTGGGTATACTCTTTTTGATACGCACTGTATAACAGTATCATATTGTCTCACCTAATTTATTGTAATACTGCATGGGGTCATACATTCCCAAAGCCATCTTTAAAAACTAGAAATACTCCAAAAACGGGCAATCAGATTAATAACTCGTTCAATTGACAGTGCTCACGGTGAGCCTCTATTTTATAAACTAAAGACTTTACCATTGAAACATCTCGTATCATTTGGCACTCTAATTTTTTTAAGTTTAAGTTTTTAAATATAATTCTGGTCAACTACCTCAAATATGTAACGATACGTTTACTTTGAATTCCCATCTGAATTCTTATAACACTCGTCAGAGTTGCGCACCGCCGCTGTACATCATTTTTTTTTCATTTTAATTCTATCTAACGTTGGAATGCGCTTGACAACAACACTAAAAGTAGCACATCCTTTCCCGATTCAAAATGCTTTGTCGTAATGCTTTTCTGCTCTCACTTAAATAATTGCACAACTTGTGCAATATTTTACTGTAACTTTTCATTTATCTTTTCTTCTACTCCACTGCCCATTTTGCCTTTCTCTCTCTCTCTCTCTCTCTCTCCCTCTCTCTTCCTTCACTCTCCCTCTCTCTCTCCTTTCTCTACTACCATCATGTATGTGTGTATTGTAACAAATATATATGCAAGTGTGTACCAACAGAGGTATACTTGTGTGACTAAATGGACAGTCAAACACAATAGATGCCTTTATTCCGTCAGGCTTGTGTGGCTTTTTTTGCTGCTTGTGTGGCTATTTGAACAATAGAGAGAACAAAGGGAAAGGCACACAAGTATACCTGTGTGCGTGCGTTTGTTTAGCATTATGTCCGAGGACATTTTCGGACAGAGAACAAAAAAAAAATCATGACAACAATGGTCCTCGGAAGCCGGACAATAGTCCTCGAACGTCGAACAATGAATTTATGCCTTATTCCGTCGACTGTCCGAGGACGAGTAACAATAGAGGAACAATAGTTGTCCTCGGAAGTAAAGCCATGTAAACGTTTATGTGTGGGTGTGTGTTTGTGTGTGTGTGTGCGTGTAACATTTAAGGTATAATCTCCGTGTATAATACGTAGTATATAATTCTGTATTGTATTGTGTAATTTTTCATTGTTTACTTACTAAGGGAGCCCCCTTCTTACAAGCTCACGCTTCTTTAGGGGTACCCTAACCATTTTGTTTTCTTACTTTATGTCTGATATGTTTTGTTATGTTATCAGTGAACAATGTATGTACAACATTACTTTTGAATGTTTTTAATAATGGTTGAATAAATAAATGAAATGAAAATGAAATACTAAATACCTATTCATACCATTGTACTTTTCTATTGATTTATGTGAGAGACTGGAAACGTCTCTTCAATACCTAATTGATATATGCTAATTTCTGGTATTGTTAAAATGTTTATTTTAAAGTAATTGTGTAAATAGCCCCAGTCCCTTGTAATTACAATTTTCGTTATACAGGGGATAAGTTATTGCACTTATTAAAAATAAAACCCGCTGTTTATCATCACACTTACAATTTTTCACTATGCATGTGAATGTGAGTTTAAATTTATTGATTTTTTTTTTACTGATGTATTAGGTGCCTCCTTAGACGAACCAAGTCATGAAGATAGTCCTATATTACCGGATGAGGTCGTGTGGCTTTCATCATGTTCATATTTGATTGGAATTCGTGAAGTGAACGAAGTGGAGAATGGAGTCCGAATTCGAATGAAAGATATTTTACACCCAATAGGTACGAATGAGAACACCGCTAAACACACACACACGCACACATGCACTTGCGTCGGGGGGGGGGGGGGGGGGTGTTTTTCAGAAGGAAGAGAAAAGAAAAGTGTAAATATAAAGGTATTTTTGTTTTAAGTGAGAGTCCAATAAGGGGGGGGGATGGAAACATATAAGAGGTCACAGTAGAGGGGAGAAGGAGTGAGAACCAAATAGAGAGAGTGAGAGAGATGGCAAGAGAGAAAAGGGGGAAACGAAGAGAGAGAGAGAGAGAGAGAGAGAGGAAGAGGAGAGGCGAGATACGTCTTCTCCTTCTTCTTCATCCATTGATTTTATTCTCTCTTCTTTTTTCTTCTTTTCTCTTATTCTTAATTTCTTTTCATTTTCCCCCTCTTACTTTCTTTTTTTTTTCTTTCCCTTTTATCCTTTTATTTTCGAGCCTTATTTTCCTTCCTCTCCTCCCCCATCCCCGTCTCTCTCTCTCTCTCTCTCTCTCTCTATTTCTCTGTCTTTATACCCCTCCCCTTTTTAAGCATTTCCTTCTTTTTTCTACTAACTTCCTCCTCTTCCTATGTCTGATATTTGTTCTTTGTGTCTCGCTCCCCTTCCTCTCTCGCTATCTCCTTTTCCCCTTTCTACGACTTCTTGTTAGATGTTTCCACAATAAATTTCCTCATTTTCTGATAATATAGGCAAAAATTCGAATATTCGCTGTTCTCAAAGATTTCTTTATATATTTCGTTTTTAGAGGGATGAGACGCTCATTGACATATCAGCTATATATGTTATTGATCACAAACCATAAAACTCTTTTCTACTTTGTAAAAAGTTCATTTTAATTACAATTCTGACTTTAAATGAACTCGTATTACACATTCTAGGAGGAAGCGATAATAATAGCATCAGTAACCGCATCCATTGTCCCATCCTCGTGTACAATATTGGGTAAGTATATTTCAAATAATATTTTCAAATAATATTGGGTAAGTATATTTCAAATAATTGTTAGTAAATTGTTAGTAAATTGTTCTCAAAGCTTTAGTATTTTGTACATATTATGTCCGTGTTTAACGCTATTTTCCGATTTTGCAGTACCAAGCACTTATTTAGTAAATTGTGTAAATGTTGCGTATTTAATTAAAATATTGCACACCAATAAGAACACACAATAAACTTGCTTTATCCTTGTGGACAATTATAACACCAATAACAAACCTGTATTTATGTATCAATAATCGTTAAATATCCAAAGAAAAGTAGTATGTGCAATCGATGGTACAATAGAATTAATACCTGAAAAGAATAAGGGGGAATTTCATTTCAACCTCTTTGAAGCTATGGCCATGATGGCAATACGACCAAGATATTAGCAATAAAACGAAATAATGACATTTTGGCATTCAATTTGCATTCTTTTGCCAATTGTTTAGTTAAGACTGTCATATTAATTCAGAATTTAATGTTTCGTGTTGTTTTTGTGGGTTTTTTTTCTATGATCCCTCTGGAATGCAAGGAAGCACAAAGAAGGAAGTGGCTCGGAAAGATCACTGGCCAACCTTTCCACGGTAGTGTGGAAGCGTATAGGTAAGTTTGGGTAGTGAAATAATCTCCAGCAAAGCAATAGTTACCTTAACATGTTCATTCTCTCTTGCACTTCTGTAGTGAAGAGGGAAACCCAGTATTACAAAGCAAAAACAAAGCAAAGATCACAAAATAAATGCTCGTATTAATGAGAATTTCTTTATACAAACAAAAACACTTTTTGTCTTCATCTTCCTCCATCCATGATTATCAAAGTGGAATTTATTTTCAGGAATCCCCTTTAACCCTTCAAGACCTGGTGGGTTAGGTGTGGGGTGGAGGATTTCCCCTTGTACTTTTAACACAAAAATAGTCCTACTAGCCAAAATGAACTCGCAACTCCCAAATTACGTAAAGCTAAATGTTTCACATGCCGAAAAGCTTGTACTCACTAATTAGATGCATTATTAATCTGTTTCATCGACTTTAATAACAATATGCAATAAATCCGAATGACGTCCTATTTAGTGTATACCGTTACTGTACCCGCCTATTATATGGTATGTATGACATTATGAAAAAAAAGAAATAATATTCGCGCCCTTACTCACGCAGAGATATTACGCGAGATTATAAATCCGATAGCGGTAATTATAATAAGTGCGAAATCAATCAGCAAAGCGAAATGAACGCTACTTTAAAAAGATAAAAGAAAAGAAAAAACGGTAAATCAGAAAGTAATGAAAAGACAAGAGAAAGGGTAGAGGAATAACAATTAACCTATCAGAGGGAAATAAGATGTAAAGTATGATTCTACGAATAGAGAGACCAGATTAACAGTAAAAACAACAGAATCAATTAGACTGCGTCTCCAATAGGCCACTGCCTTTGCGCAGTTATAATCAACGATCATAATCTTTAACGTCTGACCCTCATGGTCCAAAACTGTTCATGCTCATGCAAACTCTAGTCATGTTTGGTTAAAATGCTTCCATTTTTTTCCCCATTTTTTTTTTTCGTTAAAATATATTTGTGAGGTTTCTAACACTTTTCTGATCCTGTGACTTTTAGCCCTGGACCTCTTACACCAAAATCTAATCAGTTCTTTCTTACATAATAGGTTTGTGTAACTTGCTACAATCTGGACTTTTAACGCTAATTTCTTTAACCATGTGACCTTTGACCTCTTGCACGAAGAATTTTATCTATTGTTGCTTACATGTGGACAACCCGAAAATTTAATGCTTCTAGCACTTTGGTGGCGGGGGCATAAGGAATGTTATGAACAATCAACCCACTGACTACTGAATTCGCTTATTTACACAATCTGGTATACTATATGTGAGTTTTCACGGGGCATGCGAACGATACGCGAAGGATGCAAATGTCGAAAAAATGGTAAAGTCCAACATTCCGAGAAGTTTTTCTCCAAATGTGTCGCGAAAATAGAGACGTAAACCATTCTTGCACACGAAGAGACGATCAACTCAAGGCAGCTGTCAACTCTGTGGACTGGTCATAGTTCTGTAACGCTACACACGCCATTCGCACATACGTTGTGAAAACTACGCACAAACTTCTCCGAATGTTGGATTTTGCCCCTTGAAAACCCACCTTTAGACAGTGGGATAACAACAAGCTTAAACGAGCAAAAAGAAGAAAATAACTAAGACCATTAAAAAAATATGTATAACCACAATCTCAAGTATAATTTTGGACAAATGGATATGAACCTGTATTTTCCCGTCTCTCTATTTGTGAAGTTTGCCTTTATAACCTTAACATTACCGTTTTGCGAGGTGGCATTGAGGCCGAGTAGAAATTTATTTGGGTTCTAACAGCAATTTGATAATTATTTACATTTCAGTAATTTCATAAACTTAGCTGAAAAAGTCACTTTTTTACCGTCTCTTGAAAATTTGCAAGGATGTGGATGGGGGGGGGGGGGGATTGCCCCTTTCCCATTAAAATACGCTAGTGGTCAAATTTATTTTTACTTTCTTTACCGGCAATGTTCCTGCTATGCTACTTACTCTATTAACATCCAAATTTGAAAATATATGCTTTGTAGTTTACAATTACTACAGCGATTACAAACTTCACTATATTTTGAATCATAGTAAAGTTTTGGAAAGTAGGCTAGACAATTGCCCGAAAATATGTTTTTAGTGCAATGTGTAAAAATTGACAAGTTAATGCAGGAACAAACGCAAATTATTTGGACAATCTTTAATGTTTTGGGGGTCGATAACTGCAAAAGAAAAGTATATCAGTGTATATGTAGGGTTACAAAGAATACCGTTGAGTTTGTAAAGATAGTGCCTTTCGCTAGTAAACGTCGCATGTAACCATGATAATAAGAGGCATTACAATGAATATTCGTTCTTCCGATTATCACATTCACATTACGCAATTTATGGTTATAAGTTCTGTTAACAGCCTCCTTCTCCCCACATTTAGTGATGTATCCTATCCTCGTTCTAACACACTCTGATCCATCGACTGATGAGGATAGTATCTCCAGGCGGCTTAGTGACGTGACTCGAATACCCTCTGATCATCTTTTCGTCATTAGAAACTCTCTGCAAGGAAACCAGGAATTACAGGAAGACGAGGTCTTACAGCTTTTAGATATAATTCTAACTTGCACAAAGGTTGTGAAAAAGGGTGGCAGTAAACTGGGTCGAGGTGTAAGAAGGCTAACTTCATCAAAGAGAAGTACGTTTTACGCCGGGCAAACACAGACAATTCTATGAAATTTTAAAATGTCCGTCAGCTTATTTAAAAGTGTTATGATCACAGTATAGATCAAGGGATGTGGAATACGATGTGGGAAATCGTTATATACCAGTCCTATCACAAGGATCAGGCCCGTAGCCAGGGTTTCTAAAGTGGTGGGTCGTTTTTGGCAAAAGTGGACCTTTTTGTCATAATCAATACGGACCTGCTAGGGGGGTCCGGGGGCACTTTGATGCTGTACAACTGACAGCGTGTGGGTAATTCTGGTAACAAAGATCAAAGGTGTGTGTGTTTTTTTTTTATTAATGAAAAAGCGGACCTCAGCCCAGGAAGGGGGGGGGGGGGGGGGGGGGGAGGTCGTCCGACCCCTCCGACCCCCCTTTGGCTACGGGCCTGAGGATATGTAACGATGGTAAGTCGATAACTGAAATGCATGGACACTTTTTCTGTGGGTAAAATTTAAGTAAACGGTGTTGGCTGGTTTGCTGGAAAGTGGTACAATATGAATTGGAATAATACATTACGCTGAGTAGGTAGGTAGGGTGAAAGAAGAAAAAAGTTTGACAAGTGTCCCTTCTTAAGGCATTATCCTTAACAAACTTCCCTTTCTTCTGCATCGTCTCTGAATTGAAGGAAGAACATTCAGTAAGATGATGCTGACAATTGTAGAAGCAGCATGAAAGGGTCCCTTTCTCAGCAGAGCCAAAAAATGTTACTTTTGGTGAGTCTTTTAATTTCACCTGGTTTTCTAACTCAACCATAACGTTTTGATGGGATACGTCAGGACATAAAGTCTTTTCTTTCATAAATTGTCTTTTAATTATCAGAACATGACATTTTTGTAACCCTTTTCATGACTCTCAACTTTGCTGATACCAGCCAGAACATAAACAAACAGTTTTCAAGTATGGATTTTGCACCCTTCCACGTAATTGGCTTTTGATCACTCAAGCGTAAAATATTGTGAAATATTTTGGTTTCATATGATAGAAGAGACCCTAAGCTTTTCACAGGTATGAATATTTCCTGAAAATGTTTTGAAATATTCAAATGGGGAGACTTTCTTTAACTGTCAATTTTAAACTGTTCTCAACTTCGTTCATACCAGCCAGGACAAATATCAATTCTTGTCAAGTCTGAATTTTGCACCCTTTCATAAAAGTGGTTATAGATCAATCAAGCTTAATAAGAAGTCAGATTTTTTGGTGTTATTGTATATGAGAGATCCTAAGCTATCAACAGGAATTAAAATTTATGGAAAATATTCTGAAATATTGATTTGGGGAGACTTTTTCCAACTGTTAACTTTGTTTGGGGACGTACTTTATATACAGAGGTAAATTCTAGCTAAATCTTTCTAATTCTACTTTTAGTGCTTGAGCACTCTAAAAATGAAACTTCAAAGTATTCAGCACTATTATTCATCTTCTTAGTTCAAGGTCAAAGTAAATGAATTATAATAACATAGACTTGGATGTCTCACATAATGGCAATGTACATTACGCACATCAACATTTGTCTGTATGAAGTCAATTGAAAACATGCCAT
Source organism: Heliocidaris erythrogramma (assembly GCA_025617745.1). NCBI lineage: Eukaryota > Metazoa > Echinodermata > Echinoidea > Camarodonta > Echinometridae > Heliocidaris > Heliocidaris erythrogramma. Next base: position 26,637,756 of record CM046854.1, on the reverse strand, counting down.
CTAGTTTCAACCTTATATTTGACAATTTATTAAAAAATACATGAGATAAGCAACAAAACTAACCTCTTTGCATGCCTTTCGCACAAATTAAGATTCTAAATCTCCAGTACCGGTCGCACAGATATGTTGTTAGCGCTAACAGCGCGCTAAGAGTAACGATAGCGATGATTTGGCCGCACAGAACAAACAGCGCTGTTAGCCAACACTTCAAGTAGATATTCAAAGAAAATCACAAATATGGCAATTAATGTATCACTAGAAACTGGGAAGCTTACAGATGGCAATCGTATAAGTTTTATGTCAACTGCGTATCTGGTGATTATAAAAACAACACAAATAAAAGCTCTTCTCAGCATCTGGAATATCCGAGGATTCGCCAGAAATATAGCGATGTTTTGATGTCGTCGCACTCGGGATCGATCCTGCTTAAGCAGACGACGTCCTATAATGAATGAACGTAATTGCAATGCAATTATTTATCAAATTATAAAGAGTTTGGTGTATTTAAACATGACCTTATTTCACACCATTATAAAGGGAAAGTGAAACTGATTCTGATAGCTAAAACCGTTTGATTGTAAATACATAGGAGAAGGGTCAATGATCAATGAAATAAACCCCACTTTCAAATTGAAAAGCCCTCCGAATAATAGCAGGATGGTATTCGTTCCCTCTTGAAGCGCCGAACATGCCCCGGTGCAAGCAGCTGAAAATACAATGGCGTCTTATTTTTTTTACAAGTGACTGATTCCTTTATTTTTTTAACGCTGCATTTTTCATCAAAATAATACCATACACGGAGTTAAGAGTGAGGCAACAGACTAACATTAAGACTGACGCTAGTGAAGGAAGAGAAATAAGTGAAGAGGAGATGACAAAATAGGCTCTGAAAAATGTGTAAGATGTTATGGGACATCGTCTGCTTAGACAGGACTGGTCCAGGGTGTGTCGTCACATATCTCAGCAGCGTTCGAGGAGCTCTTCAGCTGCTATATCGGGGGCTGTATTTTACCGTTTTATAATTGTTAATAATCATTACTTCAAATGTTTCCAAGCGTTGAATTTGGATAACCTTGTTTAATTTATGCCATCTATGCAATAATAAGTATTAAGCCAATATTTAAAATCATTAACGTTCTACTTTCAAGGCCGCACAGAAGCTAACAGTAGAGGTAATGTTTTAACAACTCACTAACGGTGTCAGGGGCACCAATAGTGACAATGTTAGTGAATAATTTCTTGCGTGCGCTATAACTTGTCTCTCCTTTCTTTAAAATACCAAGTAGGCTACTTAAACATAGACCTAGACTAATTAAGAATGTGGCGGGTAGCGGGTGACATAGATTTTGCTGATAACGGCACGAGGAGACCAAGATATGATCCTTTTCAGGAAGAAAATGAATATGGCTTTTACAATTTGGAGAAAACTCGTATGTTATTTAGTAATTCAATCTCATCTCTGGGTGGTAATGTATTACTTCAAAACGCCACAATTAAAATGGTCGAGGAGTTAAAGTTTCTTGGAAACCACAGACTGTGTATCTAAACAAATTTCTCTCTAGAAATGTTGGTATTATAAACAAATTGAAATATTTGTTTCCCTCTCATGTATTACTCTTGTTGTATTCCACCTTGGTTCTACCGTACATAAGTTATGGCATTCTTGCTTGGGGCAACTGTACTAAGTCTCAGTTGGATAGACTCTCAGTTGTACAAAAACCGGTGATGAGAATAATAAAAATAAAGCGTTGAGACTAAACGATTTGTTTTATTACCAGTTAGGTAGTTTAATGTATCAAGTACGAATTCATGAATTGCCTCAGGTTTTACAATCAATGTTTAAAACGAATGATGGAATACATAGGCATTTACCACTTCTTCGTACTCAGTTTGCCCAGAAAACATTAATCTACACTGGGCCCTTCTATTGAAATCATCTTGATTCAAATCTAAAGCAAGCTTCCTCTCTTAAATCTTTTAGAAAAAATCTTAAAAAGTCCAGCAGCGGCGTATCCAGGATTTCCCAATGGAGGGGGGGGGGGGGGGGGGGGGGATGTAGAGCCCACAAATGTAAAAATCAACCACAAATGTAAAAATTACCACAAATGTAAAAACATTGCACCCGCAAATGTCAAAATAACCACAAATGTCATAACATGTCAACCACAAATGTAAAAATAACCACAAATGTAATAAAAATCGCCCACAAATGTAAAAATCGGTTTAACCACAAATGTAAAAACATTACGCCTACAAATGTAAAAATTTCCATTTTTACTACAAATGTCATAACATGTCGACCGCAAATGTAAAAACTCATTGCTTACATAATGTACCCATGTAAGATAAGTTATTATGAGATGTATGTGTTTGTGCGCGTGTATGCGTGTGTGAGAGGTTTTCCTGACCATTAAAATCCCTAAAATATTGAAACACCCTTTACCACAAATGTCAAAACATGTCAACCGCAAATGTAAAAATTGTAAACTAGTCGTTTACTAGTGGTTTCGCTTTTATTATCAGTTTACAGAGACGGGGGTCGAGGAGCTGATCATAAACTTCAATGGCAAGAAAAATTCAGATAATCCATCGATCTCTACATAGAACAGCAACTAATACGATTCTAGTGAGCGAAATTAATGTTGTGTCCCTGAAAGTAGTCTAGAGCGAACTCGAAACTATTGTAAAAATAGAATTTATTGCCCGTTAATTAACACGCAAAATTCCATTGACTTTCGAAACCGCGCAATACACAATTTATCGGGCCGCAATTATGTTGGCTTGGCAAAGCCGGGCAATAAAATGTAAAAATTGCATTGCTCAGATGTCTGATATGGTTAATTATATTACTTTTTTAATTCACGCGATTTTTAATGATGAAATATTTAATGGTTAAGAAATGCCTGAAACCTGCATGTTATCGTTTCAATCTATAGTGATAATCAAATATAACACACAATAGGGGCCTACTATACGACGCACGCTGTTGTTTTGATTAAAAATAAAGGGTTTTTTGCCACTTGGTCTACAGCCAGTTGGTCTAATAGCCAATTGGTCTAACATCATTTTTTTCTAATATTAGTTGGTCCAATAACCAATTGGCCTAATCATCATTTCGTCCAATTACCATTTGGTCTAAGTGTCATTTCGTCTAAATACCATTAATTTGGTCTATAGTCAATTCGTCTAATAGCCATTTTTCGTCTATTTGGCAAATTTGGAACCGGGCCGGTGGTGGGGGGGGGGGGGGGGGGGTGATGGGGCTGCAGCCCCTTCACTTTTTGAGTAGACACGTTTCATATAATTTTGATTAATGATTATGCACAATATATATATATACATTTTTTTTTAAAGAGATCACATTTTAAAGATGTATATAGATTGTAATAATGTTTGGCCGCTCGCTTAGCTCGCTCGCAAAATGTTGAAAAGTGTAGTTGATAGAAACGTTCCATTTCCCTGCATTGTGGTACATGTAGTTATATGGATGATAATAATGAACAGAAACAGAATGGCACAATAAGAGAGATGGAAGAATGAGTATAAAGAGTACTATAAGGAAAGACGGACGTGTAGAAAAATCGATGAATAACAATGCAATAGGGAATATTGCAAGTTAAGGGATGTAAGGATAAAGACATATAGGCCTAACGTAAAGATAGAGAAATACAGAGAGAGAGAGAAAATGGTAGAAGAATAAATAAAACCATAGAAAGATAAACGAAGGAATAAAGAGAGAAAAAACACAGAGAGAGAAAGAGAAATATGATAATAGAAATAATGTAAAGATTTACATATGGAAAGAGGGAAGAGGTGATAGAAGGAATTAAAGAATAACACTAAAGGAAATACGGAAAAATGAAAGGATAAAAGCAAGGAATAACATAACGAAAGATAGAGAAATGATAGAAGGATAAAGCTTTATATATATATATATATATATATAGCGAAAGAAATGAAGGGATAAAAAACAATATAACAAAAGCAAAGTGCATTAAAACAATTGAAAATTCAATAAACATATTAATTGATTAATCAATTTATTCACTAGATAATCAGTTAAGCACGTGTAATTAATTCATGCCATGCTCCATCAGGGGAGCGTTTCATCAAGCGATTTGTCAGTGATTTTCACTGACAAATTTGCTCTCAGCCAATCAGATGCAAGGATTTCAGTAGCTTATAACAGTTGTCGGTAAAAAATCACTGACAAAACGCTTGATGAAATCCCCGGGTCACCTTTTTATCCTCATTTTTGTACTCCCCAACCCCCCCCCCCCTCCAAAAAAAAAATAACATACAATTACTGCAAAAAATTACTGCAAATTTCGGCAAATTTCGGCCTGACTGTTTAGTCAAAGCCACCTAGAGTAGTATTGTAGAGGGAAAACAAGAAATTAGCCCAGTTGGTCAGTAGACGAAACGATGATTAGTCCAAATGGTAATTAGACCAAAATAATGACAATTATACCACATGGTTATTAGACTAAATGAGTGTTGACTAAATGATTATAGACCAACTGAGGTTAGACTGACTGACAAATGGACCAAATGATGTGTAGACCACATGGGGATTAGACCAACTGGGTTTAGACCATTTTTTGATTAGACGAAATGGCAATTAGACCAATTGATAATGGACCAAATGGTTATTAGATCAAATGTTTTTAGACCACTTGTGGGTGACATGTTATGACATTTGTGGTTATTTTGACATTTGCAGGTGCAATGTTTTTACATTTGTGGTAATTTTTACATTTGTGGTAGATTTTTACATTTGTGGGCTCTACAGGGGCGCCATGAATTATTGATCGCCGTCATGTGGGAGAAATTTTTGCTTCTGAAGAAGGGATGAGATGCAAAATAGTGCTATATAGTGCTATATATTTTTTTTACGACGACCAATAGGGGGGCGCCTGTTGCCCCCCCCCCCCCGCACCTGGATACGCCACACTCCATAACAACTGAACAGTATTTGGTTTTCTGCCTGTGTCTAAACAGAACATAAACAAAACCTTTCCTTCAAGACATTTTTAAAATCATACTTAATACACATACATGTATTATGTGTATCTGTTTTTTCTACTACTATATAAAACATTAACTGCTAGTATACTAGTTCATAGTATATGCTTATTTTATTTTGATGTTTTAGTGATGTGGTATGTGTATTGTTTTTGTTTTTTTCCTTTTACACACGTCCTGTCTCGTCTCTTTATTGCTATATATGTATATGTATACATAATTACATACATGTATTTCTTAATTACCCACGCCGATGAAATCGGCAGGGTTATGTAAAGGGCTCCGTATGTTTGTTTTTGTTTTTTTGTTTTTTTTTGTTTGTTTGTTTGTTTGTTTGTGTACAAGATAACAAGAGAACGGGTGAACGGATTTGCAGGGAATGTTCAGAAAGTGACAGGAAAGAATCGATTAGATTTTGGTGATGATTGGTTGACCCCTGCACATTCTGTGTGACCTTGAAGTTTTGACCCTGTAGTAAAGTATAGGAACTTCAGTTCAGATAGTGACAGGAAAGAAACTAGAAAGATTGATGACCCCAAACTTCGCCTGCAGATGCAGAAATATTTTGGCCAATCAAAACACTCATTACTTCGTCTCACCAAAAGTCTATTTCAGGTTTATGAATTTTAGAAGACTTTTAGACCCATTATTTGCCATTTCACTTCAAATCCGTACGAGCCTGCAATGAATATTCAAAGCGGGCTTGAACTACTACTGCGAAAGCGGCTATGTACGGTATACTAATAGGCGGCTAGGCTCTATAGCTATCGCGCGCGATACCTTTTTTATCCACAAATTCATTTAGATTCAGGCTACCCTAGCCCGGCCGCGCGTTTCCGTTTTACACCGTTGCCTAGGCATTTTTTCGATTAATCGCTTCGAACGTGCTGGTTTCAAAGTCTAGGTTTCAGCTCGCTTCATGCGCTATGAGCTCGAGCTTGCTCTGCACGCGCGAAGTATGAAATCGAATGTACACACGTACTCCTACTCTGCATGTTTGCGGCGATCGGGTGTATGTGTACGTGTACTATAGGGTCTACTGCACTGGTCTACTGTCTCGGATTGTCTATATGGCGATAAAGAATAACATTAGAGTTAATTCATGTTGCATTGCAAGGTAAAAGAATTTTAAAATGTAGCTGAAAGGCAGCTAAGCTGAAACAGTGTTACCAGAAAGCGAGGGAATTAAACAGAAGGGGTGGGGGACGAGGAATATACGTATAATAATTATAGCCCAGGATCATACATTTAAAAGAAAATTTAGGTGTTTTACTAATATCGAGAAGATAAGAATAATAAGAATAATAATAATTGATTTGAAGAAATATAGTTATATTTGCTACAACTATAACTATAACTATAACTGCGTATCTAGCTGTAACTCTTTGTGCGCCAATTAGAGAAGAGGAAGCCTCATCAGCATGAAAGAAAAAAAAAACAAAGAAGACGGCCCTTTCACGCTTCCTTCTGTTTTGCTTTTCCTTTCATCCCCCTTGTCTCTCTTATATATTATTTTGCTTTTATCGTTCCGTATATATTTCTTTTAGCTCGTTTGCGCACAAGATGAAGTGTAGCTACTGTACAGTTACTGTAATGCATATCTTTGCTGTCTGTGCAGATGCTGTGCATGCTAGACCTCACTGGGGGCGCTGACGACTTAGACTCTTTCACCAGCGCACTTCTTGGATTTTTTCGCGAAAATGCCTAGGCAACGGTGTAAAACGGAAATGCGCGCCCCGGGCCCTAGCCCTACGGCTTCTCCTCTATTTCTTATCTTCTGTGCATTTCTGTTTATTTTCCCCGGTTCTTTCCACTTTGTTGTGGAAGTTTTTGTGATTTATTTTATCCTGGTGGACGTGTAGTACGTGATTTTAATTGTTTTCGGTGAAAATCTGGTGAGTTTGTTCGACGTGAGTGATTTTATCGCACTCGCGAGCGTTCGCGTGTGTTGATCTGAGTGAGTGCTAGTGGGCTGTGTAGCTAGCTGTACGTACATAACTATACACAGCGCTGTCGCGAAGTGACGGCGATCTGGTCGGGCTAGGGAGTACATAACCCCAGGGAGTCAGCCTGTGCCTGGCTCACTGTAGTAGGATTGAACTTTTTTCTTTGGGTTATAACGGTCCTGTCATATAACTAGTTTATACCTCATTTATGTCTGTTTGAGTGGATTTCGTAGTTGTAAAATATATACAAAAACTGTATTTTTTTTTTAATTTGTGTGGATTTGCAAAATTTGGTGGCTGATCGAGGTTCGCCGAATACGGGCATGCACGCCAGTATCCACTTTGACTTTGTTGATGGGTGGTGACTGAGCTGAGTGTGAGTAAGCTCTGTGCCTCGCATGCATGTCATTTTGAAGTCTAGATCCAACTTTATTTGTCGTCATATATATTTTATCCAAGCCCGATGAAAAAAAAACAACAACCCCAATTGCAATGTAAGATAGAACATGAATACATTTACTAACACTTACATGACTGAACACTGAATACAAATTGCTAACATTTTTTTTTCTCACCACGCCACGCTCTCTGACATGTCTAATCAATTACTTTTAGGGGAGGGATGTTTCAATAATAAAATATCTTTTTCAGAAGAATTTTTTCAAGGGTGGGGATACACAAAGCTATGACCTGGATATGGCAATATTTATGGGGGGGGGGGGGGAGATGTGCCTCTTGTTATCCCCTTTGAATGGCTACTGCTTACAAAAATAATCGCAACAAAACAAAACCTATATTGGGTTAAGGCGTGGGTCTGCCGCCTTTGACGGCCTTTCTACTTCTCTCTGTTATTGGGGAACCTAGTTTTAACAAGCTGTGCTTTTCCTTAGGTTCTCCCATGATACTGCTTTTTGGAATTGTTATTACCCACGCCGATGAAATCGGCAGGGTTATGTAAAGGGCTCCGTATGGTGTTGTCTTTTTACCCACGCCGATGAAATCGGCAGGGTTATGTAAAGGGCTCCGTATGTTGTTTTTTTTTTTTTTTTTTTTTTTTTTTTTTTTGTTTGTTTGTTTGTGTACAAGATAACAAGAGAACGGGTGAACAGATTTGCACCAAATTTTCAGGGAATGTTCAGAAAGTGACAGGAAAGAATCGATTAGATTTTGGTGATGATTGGTTGACCCCTGCAAATTCTGTGTGACCTTGAACTTTTGACCCTGTAGTAAAGTATAGGAACTTCAGTTCAGAGAGTGACAGGATAGAAACTAGAAAGTTTGATGACCCCAAACTTCGCCTGCCGATGCAGAAATATTTTGGTCAATCAAAACACTCATTACTTCGTCTCACCAAAAATCTATTTCAGGTTTATGAATTTTAGAAGACTTTTAGACCCATTATTTGCTATTTCACTTCAAATCCGCACGAGCCTGCAATGAATATTCAAAGCCAACGTATCCCAGCAACAAGGGATTTTTCGCGCTTGAACTGTACTCTCGTTGCGAAATCGAAAGCGGCTAGGTATACGGTATACGTATAGCCTAGCACGTCTAATTTCTCCTATTTCTTATCTTCTGTCCAGTTCTGTTTATTTTCCCCGGTTCTTTCCACTTTGTTGTGGAAGTTTTTGTGATTTATTTTATCCTGGTGGACGTGTAGTACGTGATTTTAATTGTTTTCGGTGAAAATCTGGTGCGTTTGTTCGACGTGAGTGAGTCTATCGCACTCGCGAGTGTTCGCGTGTGTTGATCTGAGTGAGTGGCTGAGTAGCTGTACGTACACTACATAACTATACACAGCACTGTCGCGAAGTGCCTGGGGCCGGCTGACTGTAGTACTGAGTGAGTAAGCTCTGTGCCTCGCATGCACGTCATTTTCAAGTCGAGATCCAACTTCTTTTGTCGTCATATTTATTTTATCCAAGCCCGATGAAAAAAACAACAACAACCCGAATTGCAATGTAAAGATAGAACATGAATACATTTTACTAACACTGACATGACTGAACCAAGGCCGTACGCAGCGGGGAGGGGGGGGGGGCAGTTGCCCCCCCCCCCCCCCCCCCCCCCAGAAATTTCAAAATCATACTTTTTTTTAATCGGGTTTTAGACTTCAAGTTATGGGTTCCTTTGAAAGCGATCATCTTGCCCCCCCCCCCCCCCAGGAAAAAAATTTCTGCGTACGGCCTTGGACTGAACACTGAATACAAATTGCTAACATTTTTTTTCTCACCACGCCACGCTCTCTGACATGTCTAATCAATTACTTTTAGGGGAGGGATGTTTCAATAATAAAATATCTTTTTCAGAAGAATTTTTTCAAGGGTGGGGACACACAAAGCTATGACCTGGATATGGCAAAATTTATTGGGGGGGGGGGGGGGGGGGGGAGATGTGCCTCTTGTTATCCCCTTTGAATGGCTACTGCTTACAAAAATAATCGCAACAAAACAAAACCTATTGGGTTAAGGCGTGGGTCTGCCGCCTTTGACGGCCTTTCTAGTTTATTATGATATCTGTATTCGAAAGTTTGAACGATGTATGCTCACCAATTGTAATGTTCATGGCAGATTTCTGCAGTATTATGAAATAAATTCATTCATCCAATCCAATCCAATCAATCCAATCAGGGTATTTATATAGCGCCAATATCATATTCATTCATTCTTTCGTTCAATTCATTCATTCATTCAAGTATAGGTTTTCCAAAGCAGTGTTTGAAGACCTTTTTAACATTGTAGGCCCTGCTTTGGAAAGAGGAACATTACGGTGCGTAACCATGTACCATACCTTATGTAAATGTAACTTAATAGTGTAATAGGCTACACCAGCCACTGATGGTGAGAAGCATCATGATGAAAATCATCATTGGCAATTAGGCCTACTCCCATGAGTGAAGAGGTAAAAACTAAACAATAATTAAATAAATAAATAAATAAATGATGAGAAGTGGGCTTGCATTTTTTGGTTGTACAGTATCCTAATTTACTGAAGCTAAATGCTAGTAGTTGCAGCAAGCAATAATTTCGCGGGAAAGTCTTTGGAATCAAAGTTAACTGTTCACATATTGTCGTAGCTAATCTAGTAAGTTTATGCAATCAGAAACTTGAATAACCTTTGTTAAAAAAATGAATCATACGCTGAAAACCAAGCACACAGTAGACCATCAACATAGATAAACATATGTGGGAACGTGTAGTATTATTGATTAGAAAAAAAAAACCGTCACCCGGCAGGAATGCCATGTATATTTTGGCCATGTGGCAGCAAATATACATTTTAAAATGTGAATACACAACGCACGCGCACTATGCTATGCTGCATCAACAAGATTCATCAATCTATACATAGATTACTACGCACAAATCATAGATTTTGCCTAACTCTATGGCTCAAATCCACTAACAGTGCTGTAACAGCGCGAGTGTCTAACAGCGCCCTAACAGCGCTTTCTCTGCGGTCATATGGCAAGCCTTATTACTATTTAAAGTGATTTTGTGATATCACAAATTGATTTTGTGATATCACAAATTTGAATTCGTGATATCACAAATTCAAATTTGTGATATCACAAAATCAATTTGTGATATCACGAATTGAATTTTTGATATCACAAATTCCCATTGGTTTATCACATAAACCCAATTTGTGATATCAAGAAATCGAATTTGTGATATCACAAATTCAATTCGTGATATCACAAAATCGAATTTGAGATATCACAAAATCGAATTTGAGATATCACAAATTTGAATTAGTGATATCACAAATTGAATTCTTGATATCACAAATTCGATTTCTTGATATCAAAAATTGGGTTGATGTGATAAACCTATGAGAATTTGTGATATCAAAAATTCGAATTCGTGATATCACCAAATGGAATTCGTGATATCACAAAATGGAATTCGTGATATCACAAAATCGAATTCGTGATATCACAAATTCGAATTAGTGATATCACAAATTCGAATTCTTGATATCACAAATTCCATTTTGTGATATCACTAATTCGAATTCATGATATCACAAATTTGATTTTGTGATATCAAGAAATCGAATTTGTGATATCACGAATTCACAGGTTATTCGAGCATTAATTTAGTGCAGAAATTCAGCTGTGTATTCGAGCGTTAGTTTAGTGCTCGAATTCACTTGGTATTCGAGCTTTAGTTTAGTGCAGAATGTAGTATAAATTTGAATAAAAATAGCAACAGAGTTTTTGCATCTAATCCTTCACTGGAAACGAATTTAAAATAATTTTAGACGAATTGATACATGTAAATTGATTGGCAACATATCAAGAATTCAATTAATGATATGTTGTCAATTTAAATGAAACCCGCCAAGCTGTTAATATATTTTCGAGTTTCATTGTTTAATGTATATATATTTGTTTTTATTAAAAATATCACGTAAAAGGAATTTATGATTTCACTTGCATTCCTTAGATTTATATTTAAAGCAAGTAAATAGTCTCAAAATCAACTTATTTTTACCTAGATTGGCAACATATCAGTAATTCATTTCGTAGTATGTTGCCAATTTTATGTACCGTATACTAGCCATAGAGATCCTCTCTATGAGTGGTACGTCCCATGCCCTGAAATGCATGCATGCACGTGTTGCATTGCGCTGTGCTAGCACGTGCACTGTAGAAGCACACGTGTGGAGATCGAATTCTCCATCTGTACTGTAACCTTTTGCAGCTGTATGGTGCATGGCCACGTGGTTATGCCTCGTGGTTATCCCTCGCGGCCACGTGGCTATGCCTGCACGCCATGGTATTGTTCGTGGGCAACTGATACGGTACTCCAATCCGACTAATATCAAATTGGCAACATATCACGAAATGAATTACTGATATGTTGCCAATCTACGTAAACATAAGTTGATTTTGAGACTATTTACTTGCGTTAAATATAAATCTAAGGAATGTAAGTGAAACCATAAATTCTTTGTAAGTGATATTTTTAATTTAAAAAATTATATATAAATTAAACAATGTAATATATGAAACAGCTTGGCGGGTTTCATTTAAATTGACAACATATCATTAATTGAATTCTTGATATGTTGCCAATCAATTTACATGTATCAATTCATCTAAAATTATTTTAAAATCGTTTCCAGTGAAGGATATGGATGCGAAAACTCTGTTGCTATTTTTATTCAGACTTAAACTACATTCTGCACTAAACTATAAAGCTCGAATACCAAGTGAATTCGAGCACAAAACTAACGCTCAAATTCCAAGCTGAATTTCTGCACAAAACTAATGCTCGAAATCAAAATTTTTTCCACAACATGAGTGCTAGAATTCCTTTGCCATTTTGTGATATCACAAATTGGAATTAATGATATCACGAAATGGAATTAGTGATATCACAAAATGGAATTCGTGATATCACAAATTCAATTCGTGATATCACAAATTCGAATTTGTGATATCACGAATTCGATTTCTTGATATCAAAAATTGGGTTTATGTGCTAAACCAATGGGAATTTGTGATATCAAAAATTCAATTCGTGATATCACAAATTCGAATTCGTGATATCACAAATTCCAATTCGTGATATCAAAAAAATCACTTTAAATAGTAATATAGCTTGCCATACGGTCAGCTTACCCGTGTTGTTAGTGGCTGATTTGTTTGTGACCTGCTACTAACAGCGTTTCTGTGCGGCCGGTACAGGATGCCTTGGCAAGAATGAGAATCCTCACAAACAACCAACATCATTGTGTCTTCAGTGTGTATGGTGCTATACTAGACATTGCCTAAGGAATTGCTCATTACATAATGTATATACATGTCATACTGTGCAATGGTAGAATAGACAAACGACTAAATGACTTAAGTAATAACAATTTTAAGTGCATTCACAAAATAAATAGCTTTCTTCTTATAAATTTAGTCAGTAGAACATATTTTTCATATTAGTTTTTGATTCATAAACGTTTCATTTTTATTACCCCATTAAATCTACACTAGTGCACAATAGTTGTCCAGTGGGAATGTATGAATTCATTCGATAGTGATTGAATGTCATCGAATTTGATGGTCTTTTCTTGGTGTATCATAGTTCAAAATTAAAAAAAAATAAATAGAGTAAAGTAAAACGGAAGAAACTATTAAGTTAGCATAAAATCAAACAGTACCGACAATTTTCTTTGCTTTGAAAAGTTGTCAAGTCATTCGTCATCACTTTCTTTGGAATGCTCTGGCATGCAGCGTTCCGTTAGGGCATTCGTCAGTTCCTTGATCAAAGGCTATTAACATGATTATGATCACATTGTATTTCTTTATTTTTGTCACAATGCCCATTACGTCCTTTGCGAATTCCTGTCACACATTATGTTTCATCATATCATTTTCGCCAGAAAAAAAAATGAGAACCGATGAGGAAAAACTACAGCAGATACTTGATTTCAAACCGGAGATACCTGGAGAGGCCAACGAAGACAACAATATCTTCTATCTTAGAGTGTTTGATAGAAAAGGCGCAGGCATATCATCATTCATCAGATGCCTCCTCTTTGCTGTAACAGGTATCTGTTTTATTTTCATTTATTCATTTTGGGGTCGGGTCAGAAGCTCCTACAAAAATTCAGATGTAAGGAACGCATGCACCAATACTGCAAGGAGTGACCAGTGTTTTAGTAGACCAGCCAAGAAGATTTTTTTAACTTTGGACGGCATTTTTGGGTAATGCTCTGTATCCATGCTAAAACTCTTTTGCAAAACTACTGAGGAACTGAGGAACTACGGGCGGATGCCAAGCGCATTTTTGCCTAAAGATGCCATTTCTGGCTCAAAACATGAAAGAAAGTAAAAAATCACGATTTTTAATTTTCTGACCTAATATGTACTCTTTTGCAAAACTACTGAGGAACTGAGGAACTACAGGCGGATGCCAAGCGCATTTTTGCCTAAAGATGCCATTTCTGGCTCAAAACATGAAAGAATGTAAAAAATCACGATTTTTTATTTTCTGACCTAATATGTAATACCTAATTAAGACTTTTCATGTGATATCAGATTAATTTTGAGTTTGAAGTTATAAATCTGTTTAATATACAATTGAAAGTTGGATAACATGCACACAATGTAGGGCGCAATGAAACATAAAACTGTGATTTACTCAAAATAATAGGTTCTGAAAGAACCAACATTCCGCCCAAGAAAAGTTTCTAAAATGTCAGAGCTTTCGCGCTTCGCGCGGGAAGGGAGAAACTCCCCCTCCCTGCACCCATCCCTGTTACATACAGTGCAATACTGCATCCAAGTACTTGAAAAGCAGTCCGGACGTCGAAATAACTTTCCGTCTGAAAAAAGTTGATACGTTCCGTTGTCTTTCTTTCAAATTTGCTAAAACCTCAGAGCTTTCACGCTTCGAGCGTGAAGGGGATCCCCCCTTTCCTGCACCCATTCCTGTTAGGGTGCAGTATTACGTCCAAATAACTGAAATGCAGTCCGGATGTCGAAATGACGTTCCGCCTAAAAAAAAGTTGCTACGAGCTGTTATCTTTCTCTGAAATTTGCTAAAACGTCAGAGCTTTCGCGCTTTGCGCGTGAAGGGGCCCGCCATCCTTTCCTGCACACATCCCTGTTAAGGCGGATTCACACCAAACACAGCACACGACAAACGACACGACAGCAGGACATGCTACACGACAAACGGAAAAAAACAGTGCACACCACTCACGACATTCTCTAAAAAGTCGTGCTGGAGAGAGGGTGATGTCGTCTTTGATGATGAGAATGTCGTGATAGAATTCATTTCAAATTCATCATTATAGTCATCAAAATAATTTTAAACGTAAGACGGAAGTTTTATATTTTTAAATCTTGAAATTTATTCTTTATTTGGATTTTCTAAAAGTTGTTAAATTGGTCATGTGACTATGTTGAAGAATTACATAAATGATGATCTTTGTTGTCTATTCGGAATAATTCAAGCAATTTTCCGGGGGGGGGGGGGGTGGGAACTAAAAAAAAAAAAAATTGCCAGACCTCCAAAATTCGCTCAGTGGGGGGCGGGATAGGGGGGGGGGGTCCAGTTCCTCTCCATAATTCTCTGACAAGCAAAAAAAAAAAAAAAAAAAAAAAACTCGTTCTAAAATGGGGGGGGGGGGGCACAATGCATATTTTTCTTCCAAAGGGGGGGGGGGCTCGGGCCGAATGTGCACCTCCCCCTAAATCCGTCACTGCTTTGGAACAGAAATTTGGTGTGAAAATGGGGGTATTCTCACCCACACACGCACCGCATACTATATGGGGAGGGGGCAGTTTTGTCTTATACACTCACTCTAATTTACCATTATTTTATGGACAAAATGACCAGAAAAATATATGTTCTTAATTGAAAATAGTTATATATTTTATCTGGATTGTGGGTACCTCCAGACATTAGGAAAGTACTTGAATTTCTTGGTCGACTAACGGATTTTTTTTTCCATTTCTATATAATAAGTTATCTCAAAACAAACTCATGGTTGATAAAAAAAAAATGCTCATATTTTGTCAATTTGTATTTTGCCTATTGTATTCTGTTTGAGAGCTGAAAAAAACTCTAATTGGACAATACAAACAATACAAAAACCAATATTTAAAAGACTAAAAAAAAAGGATTTAATACTGTAATTCAAATCTTTAATGGGATAAATTACTACAAGCACCCTTAGCAAAATAGACCAATATGGATTTTCCTTAAAATAGTACATTAAAAAAAAATCATGCAAATATAAAACCAAATAAATTAAATATCTTATCAATGATGGTATTGTAAGCTATGTAAATAAAGTTCAAGCTCCATTAGAGTGCAAATTAAATTCATCCCCCAAGAATGTATGATGTAGTAAGCAACTACAATTAGCTCTGACACCCCCCTAAAATACTTGGGACGTGCTGTAAAATGCACCTCAGTTCCGAGATTAAATCTGCAATGGCCTAATGATTATGTAAGGGGGAGGGGCGGACAGATATATAGCTAAGTAGGCATTTACAATGTAGGCTCGATTACCTCGAGTATTTGGATGCAAATCCGAAAATCCCGGACAAATGAGGGAGAAAAGAGAGGAATGAAACAAATGATAAGAGCCGGGATAAGAGACCCATGTCTGAGGATTTTTTGGGGAAAATGGGACCCATGTCTAAGGATCTTTTTAATGAAAAAGGGACCCATGTCTAAGGATCTTTTTAATGAAAAGGGGACCCATGTCTAAGGATCTTTCTTCAAAAAGTCACCCTTCCCAGCGGCACATCCCCGTATACCCAATATACGTGAGTACCCCCCCCCCCCCCCCCCCCCCCCCGGGCATCAGACAAGTATGTAACTTGGAAATCTCGTTTTGGTTGGACTCTACGAAACATAACCAGTTCTGTGTTTTGATTGATTGATTCATTTATTGCAACTAAAATAAAATCATATAGTTGGCTTAATACAATGTAACAAATATAATATGTATACACAATATAAAATATTATATATAATACAAAGAAATATATTGAAAAAGTAAATGAATCTTATAGAAATAAATGGAGAGTAAATTTTTAATACGCTCAAGAGACTGAAATTACCCGGCCTTAAAAAGAGTGTGGAAAAAAAATACAAAATACAAAATACAAAATACAAAATACAAAATACAAAAACAAAAACATAAAAAACCCCTAGAGAAAACGGAAAACCCAAAGCAAGAAGAACAAGATTAGTTTTAGTGTATAGCTCTATGGTACTTTTTGTGCTTTTTGTGCGGTGCGATAAAATAATTTACACGTAAAATCCCATAGAGATATGAGCTGGAGAAATGAAAAGTTTCTGCCATCAATTAGCAGCCTTGGATAAATATGACGTCACTGCAAATCCTCCACGCTAATTAGTTGGTGGCCAAAATGTCGTTTTGTCGTGCTGGGAAAATCGCTCGCTGAGCGATTTTCTGAAACTACTAAAAACCCCTAAAAACGTCGTGCACGACGTTTCGGAAAACGCCGTGGCAGTGTGCACGGTGCCATAGGGTTTGCATTAGAGCGATTTTTCAGAAAGTCGTTCATGTTGTGCTGTCATGTTGTAGCCGTGGCCGTGGTAAGCCGGCCAAAGCGGGGCCGATTCTAACTCTGCTCGGAAGACTACGGGCAGAGTAATAACGAGAACCAGATCAACGTAGTGAAGAGAAACGGCAGCAGCAGAGGTGGTGAAGCGGCCGGGATCGACGGAGGAGAGACCCACCAGCGGCAAGCCAACAGATGTTCTCGGGGCCGGGACAGCTTGAAATAAATCCTACACCACATCCATAACCAAGCTAAACTGAAAATTCTGTCCTCGTTCGTTAGCTCTTCACTTAGAGACAGAAACCGCCGTATCACTCTGGTGTGCAAATTATACCGACTACTCGCCGACGGGTAGTTGGAAATATCGCAATAATTTGATTTTTGTTCATATATCTATATCTACATATTATTATTGAATTGGTTAAGCCTAGGGTCTACTATCTAAGGAATCGGTTCAACTTACCAATTTGTCTGAATAATCCGTTTATTTTCAGGTAATTCAGGGTCCAAGGTTTTCTCCGTTTGAAAATATTGCAGCCGTATTCAAACTGTTATAGTGTGTAAGCCAATGTGTATTTGGTTTGCACAGCTAACGAACGAGAGACAGAATTTTCGGTCTATAGCCGAGCCAGCAGCAGTTGCCCTACACACAGTCAGGTGAGGAAGTTATAGTGCAACTAGATCTAGATCTAACATTAGTATAGATATTAATGGGCTGTTTACTTAACAAAGCAATTCGTGAAAAAAAAAACCCAGCGTAAATAGGCTCTATCTAAAACTCTTGTCTTTGTTCATCCAAGCTGGTTTTCTTTTCCTAGTAGTGGCAAGAAAATACCAGTCTGGAAAGCAAAATGCACCAATTGTGGAAAATCAGATTTTAATAGTTTAGAAGAGTACTGCAATGATAGTCCACAGGATTAAAATTAGATTCCTGAACAACACCTTGTTTCTTGATACTACAAAATTTCAATATGGCACGAAAAACAGACATGATAACGAAGCTTTTCGACCTGCATGTAGTGTCTGGGAACAAGACTAGGTGCTACCGATTGTAAATGAGATGCTAATGAGATGTTCGTGACCTCTAAGGTCAGAGTTGGAAACACGTGATCGACACACATGGAAATATGTCAACCATCAGTGTCATGGCCGAGTTACCGAGCTACGATTAATAAACGAAATGGAACCCAATGCTAATTGTTTGGTGTAGCGTGCATGAGTTGGTGAATAACTCTTCATTGGCGACGAGGATAAAAAAATCGTTTGTTTGTAGCTGTCAGAGGCCGGTAAGTTATGGCTCAATTGGACATTCCGTCGGTCCCGAATTATGACCCGCATGATTCGAAAGTGAGTTCGCAGAGCTGGACGAAGTGGGTGAGAGCGTTTGAGCTGTATGCTGCGGGGAGAGGTG
Source organism: Heliocidaris erythrogramma (assembly GCA_025617745.1). NCBI lineage: Eukaryota > Metazoa > Echinodermata > Echinoidea > Camarodonta > Echinometridae > Heliocidaris > Heliocidaris erythrogramma. The sequence goes on along the minus strand of CM046854.1, from coordinate 26,619,323 downwards.
TAACTGATGTTGAGCAAAAGAAGGCACTATTTTTACATTGTGCAGGACCAGCAGTCCAGGATGTATTCTATACATTAAGACTTGTTGATGGTGATGAACTGGACAATGCTTATGATATTGCAAAGAAAACTTTGAGTGGGCATTTTGACTCGAAAGTGAACGTGCCATACGAACGGTATTTGTTATGAGATTGAGGCAGCAAGCTGCAGTGTGTCAGTTTACGAACGTTGATGAGCAGATAAGAGACCAAATCATAGAGAAGTGTAAGTCCAACAAGTTGAGAGCGAAGCTACTCGAGAAGGGACATTCTCTGACTCTGCAGGAGTTGAGGTCGACAGCTGCCACGTTCGAAATGACTGATCGCCAGGTGCGGCACATGACCGATGGTGCGGTAAGGTCTGACATCAACGCAGTTCGTCATAGATCTTCACCATCGAAGGGAAGTCGTAGTGATCAAGATTTCAGTCGTGATCAGCGGCCTGCTGCTAGAGCAGCTGGATCAGCTGGATCAGGAAAGCGTTGCTACCGGTGTGGTCGCGAAGGACATTACGCGAAGGATCAGCAGTGCCCAGCTAGGGGAAAGACCTGCAATAACTGTGGCAAGATTTTTCATCATGTTGTAAATCAAATGGAAAAGAAAAGACTCAAGGTTTTGTTCAGAAGAAAAAAGGACATGGACAGATAAGAAGTGGTGAAAAACATGAACCAAATACACGTACATGTAGTGACAGTGATGACAATGAAGATATGTATGCATTTTTTGTTAACAGTATTGATACATGTAACAACGATAAAATCAGTGCCCAAGTAGGAGGAATTGGTGTAGATATGGTTGTCGATAGTGGCACAGTTGTTAATGTTATTGATGCAACAACATGGGATAGGTTGAAGAGAAATCACATTAAATGCACGTCTGAAGTTACTAGTAGTAAGTTTTATGCTTATGGGTCAAAGAAACCATTGAAGTTGAAGGGTAAATTTTTAGCATGTGTTTCAGTTAGTGCACAGCAGAGTGTGAGGGCAGAGTTTTATGTCTTAGATGGAGAAGGCCCTGTATTGTTAGGGAAGAAGACTGCACAGCAGTTGGGAGTGTTGAAGATTGAGATACCAACTCAGAGTGATAGGGTGCATCAGATTGATTATAGATTTGCTCATTGTTTTGAAGGAATAGGAAAGTTAGAAGGGTATAAACTACATCTTCACATTGACAAATCTGTTCAACCCGTAGTGCAGCACATGTATCGTATTCCTTGCAGTCTAAGCGAGAAGGTAGATGCAAAGTTAGATGAGTTGGAACGAATGGATATCATTGAGAAAGTTGATGAGCCGAGTGAATGGGTCAGCCCAGTCATTGTTGTTCCTAAGCCCAATGGGGACATACGTCTATGTGTACATATGATACAGGCTAATGGTGCAATCAAAAGGGAGAGACACCCTATACCTACCGTAGGTATAGGGTATAGGGTATAGGGTAATGGTAATGGTAATGGTAATGGTAGTACTGTTTTTCTAAGTTAGATTTGAAATACGGTCACCACCAGATAGAGTTGGACGATGAATCTAGAGGGATAACAACTTTCACAACACATTAGGGTTTGTACCAGTACAAGAGGTTGATGTTTGGAATTAATGCAGCCCCAGAAATGTATCAACATGTAATTAGTCAGGTACTTAGTGGTTTTGCAGGAGTAGCAAACATATCAGATGACATTGTAGTCTATGGACGTACAAGACAAGAACATGACGAAAGACTTGATAAGGTACTGACAAAACTGAAAGAGAAGAACTTGACATTGAACAAGGACAAGTGTACATTCAGAACTGACGATCACGTTCATGGGTCATACCTTGACGAGTAGGGGTATGCAACCAACTGGAGACAGAGTTAGGGCTTTGAGAGAAGCTGGCAAGCCGAAATGTGCTGCTGAAGTGCGTAGTTTCCTTGGGTCTAGTGAATTTCTCAGCCAGGTACATTGCCAATTTGGCTACAGTTGCAGAGCCGTTGAGAAGGCTCACGCGAAAGGGCGAACCTTTTGTATGGGGACCTGAGCAAGAGCAGAGTTTCAGAAGACTGACCGAGTGTTTGACAGAGGGTGAGGCTCTAGGTTACTTTAGACTAGACGCTGACAGGACTCAGCTAGTTACCGACGCTAGTAACGTTGGGGTAGGCGATGTACTCTTACAGACTTATAAGGGTGAAACAAGAGTAATTAGTTACGCAAGCAGAAACTTGACGGATACAGAGAAGCGTTATTCAACTACTGAGAAAGAAGCGCTTGCAGTAGTTTGGACCTGCCAAAAGTTTCACACGTATTTGTACGGTTACTCACCGACCATAAGCCTTGGAAGTTCTGTATGTCCGAGATCACGTCCCAATGCTAGAATAGAACGATGGGTTATGAAGCTGATGTCGTATTCCTTCAAAGTGGTATACTTACCTGGAAAGCAGAACATAGCCGACATTCTGTCGAGACTGCCCGTTCAAGATGAAGGTGGCAAACAAGGAGTATTGGACCAGGAGGCAGAGCAATATGTTCGTTGGGTGGCGAAGGAAGCTATTCCAAGAGCACTTTCTAAAAAAGCAGGTAGAAGAAGCCTCGAAGGAAGATGAGCTATCGAGTGTCAGAGAAAGCCTGAAGAACGACCAGTGGGGAAGAGAGTCCGTGAACTATTCAGTTTTCAAACATGAGCTTACCTGTGTAGGGTACATTGTCCTGAGGGGGGCACGGATTGTTATCCCGAGGAAGCTTAGACAACAGTGTGTTGAGTTTGCACACCAAGGACACTTGGGTATCGTTGGGACAAAACAACGTCTACGAACCAAGGTCTGGTGGCCGCAGATGGAGAGAGATGTAGAAAGACACGTGAAGTCATGTCACGGGTGTCAGATTACATCTGCCATGCCGTCTCCAGAGCCGGTCAATCCAACTTCACTACCAACGGGTCCATGGCAGAGTGTTGGTATTGATTTATTGGGTCCTTTACCTTCAAAGGACTATGTATTTGTAGTTGTTGACTATTACAGTCGGTTTTATGAGATAGATGTCATGAAGGACATCACGAGTGAGAGAATCCTTTGGAAAGGATGTTTGTTCTACATGGATTACCCATATCCATTACATCCGACAATGGACCTCAGTTTGTTTCGGAGAATTTTGAAGATTATCTCAGTTGTAATGGGATAGAGCATAGGAAAGTGACTCCGCTTCATCCTGCAGCAAATGGAGAGGTTGAGCGTCAAAACAGATCGCTGATGAAAAGAATGCGGATCTTTCAAGCAGATAAGAAGGATTGGAAGAAAGAAGTGAGACAGTACATGTTTGCCTATCGTACAACACCGCATAGTGTTACAGGCAAGACCCCGGCAGAAATGATGTTTCAACGACAGTTGAGAACAAAACTGCCACAGCTGGAAGAGAAAGGTCGACTGGATGAAGAAGCCAGAGACAGAGATGCCATTGAAAAGTTGAAAAACAAACTGTGCATCGATGAAAAGAGAGGTGCGAAGGAAAGAAGTGATTTACACGAAGGAGATGAGGTATTGGTGAAACAGACTAAGGGTGATAAAATGTGTACACCTTATCATCCAGAGCCATTTACACTAGTACAAAACATGGAAACAGTGTAGTTGTACAGTCACCAGACGAAGTGAGGTACAAACGTAACAGTACACATGTACAGAAGTACAACAGACAGCAGACAAGGAGTTCAGACAGACTTGAACGCGAAGACAATAACACAGACAGACATGTACAGACGAATACCACACAAGACGCAGCAAACAGTAATACACCAATAGCTGTGAGTAGACCTGTTAGGGAGAAGAGGCAACCTAAGAGATTTGATGACTTTGTGGTATTCCATTGATATCTCAAAAGGTATGTTTTGACATGAATACAGTTTCATGTATAGTTTGTCATTCCAAGTGAGAAGTGAGATCACATTAAAAAAAAGGTAAAGTTACTGTTGTGGGGAAAAAATAAAACGATTGGTTTGAGTTCAAGTAATCGTTCACAATAATGACAATAAGTGGAAAAGTGATGTATACCTTATATATTATACATCCAGTGTTGACATATTATTTGTATTTGCTTCTAGCAAATTACATGCTAGAAAAGGTGCTTATAGTAGTTTGTGAAGTTTGCGTGATAGTAATACATTTTTTTTTGAATTTATTGGTTTATGACAAGAAGACAACAGTAGTTGCGATGTTTAATTTACGCAAACCATTTTGGAATTCAATTATGACTACTACACAGAGAGTACAAAGTTAATGACAGAAACCAGATGTTTTATTGCTCGATACTTATAATTGGTTTGAAAAATCTCATTAACAGAACATGCAAAGTGTATAGTGATAAGTCATTTTGAAACTATTCTGACACTAATTATTTGCATTGACGACAAGTGAATTTTAAATTTACAACCATACTGATAAGTCATACAACGTAGTATGTTTTTGGAAAAAGGAAAACTTAATTGTTCTGATAGCAAATTAATCTGACTGCAGAAACTCATTAAGACAGACCTGTTTTAGATAGTGATGATATGTACCTGTATATAACAAACTTGAAAGGGCGCGTTCAGAGTTTGTTTAGAATATTTTTTTTTTTGTTCTTTATATAAAATGACTTGGGTTCAAGACACAATTCAGACTAGAGTAAAAATAACATGTAACATAAGTTACCTGAATTCTGTAACTGAAAGATGTTATTGAGAATCTTATGTGACAAAACATCATTCTTAGAAAGGGAGGAGTTGTAGTGCTTGGGAACCAGACTAGGTGCTACCGATCGTAAATGAGATGCTAATGAGATGCTCGTGACCTCTAAGGTCAGAGTTATAAACACGTGATCGACACACATGGAAATATGTCAACCATCAGTGTCACGGCCGAGTTACCGAAATGGAACCCAATGCTAATTATTTGGACTCGTGCATGAGTTGGTGAATAACTCTTCACTGCACTCATCAGGTTATCACGCTGGTATATAACAAATTACTTGAAATCAACTATATTATACTCGATGAGCCCGGACGCAATCCAGACGCGGTAATTTCAGAACAATCGCAAAGCTTGGACGAACTCCTTTTGTCTGCACAGAAGGGGTTCGTGCGATTGAATGTAGGCGGCTTCCAGAAAGCGTAAATGCGCTGCGCTTCTGGCCCGGACATAATTGAGAATTGATCGTCAGTATAGCTTTGTGCGCAAGCTGGATTGTTCAGCAAGTGGAGACCAATCGCTGAATCGCATTTGGCTATCTTTGGTCTGTTAGCGTGCATTTCAGATTTGCAGGCACGGACGGGCTGCGTGCGCTGATTGGTTGTACGGTTCCGAATAGTCGAGGGGTGTGTTGTTTAATGCGATCAGCCAACCGCTGAGAAGTACGGCCCACGTACCTGGCATCGCACCGGCACTGAAATTGGTAAATAACATTACTCAAGTTGTAGAAAACACATTGTCGAAACCGCGTAATAGCAACGCGACACTGCGTGTTTGATCTGACTGGCGTATTTGTCAGATACCTTACCCCTCCAGGGTAGTTTGAGATACACGGGGCATTTGGCAGGTCCAAATCTGGTGTCAGATTTGGATTGTGCCTCCAGCGTCCGTGTTATGGTGCGAGATATAACATGCTCAGGGTAACCATTGTCAAGGAGAATAGTTTTGATTTTCGCGATTTCGGGAGCTAATTTGCACGCAGAGCAAATCCTAAGGGCGCGGCACACTAAGTTTCTAATGAGCCCAATCTTGTATGAAGTTGCACTGTACGAGTCCCATCTCGTGTATTGCCCGGTGAATGTGGGCTTGCGGTAGACGGAATTTCCCATCACTTCTCTCCACGAGAACGTCGAGAAATGGGAGCGCATTGGACAGTTCAATTTCACATGTGAATTTTAGCGCGGGATGGAGCCGGTTCAGTTGTGTAAGGAAAACCTCACACGCTGCGCGGTTGTCAAAAATTGCAAACGTTTCATCAACATACCGACAATACACACGCGGGACTATATTAAGATCGGTGGCGTTCTGTAGCAGGCGCATTTCATGAAAGCCAACAAATATGTTAGCGAGCGCGGGGCCTAATGGGGATCCCATAGCCACACCATCTATCTGTGAATACATTGTATCATTGAAACTAAACTCAACCGCGCGAGTGGCCAAGTTCATGAGATCAATGAATACGGGCTCAGGAACAGGTGGCGAGTCTAAGTCGCCATGATAGAGATAAGAAGCACGTATGTCAATAGCTTCTCTCAGATCAATTCTCAATTATGTCCCGGCCAGAAGCGCAGCGCATTTACGCTTTCTGGAAGCCGCCTACATTCAATCGCACGAACCCCTTCTGTGCAGACAAAAGGAGTTCGTCCAAGCTTTGCGATTGTTCTGAAATTACGGCGTCTGGGTTGCGTCCGGGCTCATCGAGTATAATATAGTTGATTTCAAGTAATCTGTTATAAAACCTCGTTTGTTTCACAGGTATAGACAGGGGCGGATTTTGTAAATGAGGGGGCACAGAGACGGAAAAGTACACAATTTAGGGGGCATTTTTTTTTTTCATCGTGTACTTAAGGTATGCCAGTTGGGTTTCAAAAGAGGGGGCATGGGCCGGTTTTCCCCCTATGTAGATCCGCCACTGGGTATAGATCACATAGGGAAATACAAGAATTGATCACCCGCCTCCCTCCCCCGCATAGAAATAAACATTTACATAGACGCTGTACCTATATGTATATGGAACACTCCTTACATATCTTGCACTTTCAAACATTTTGACCGGAAGTGTTCTGATGGCCCTAAATAGAGTGGAAATAGAAGGAAATTAAGGAAATGAGTCTATAATATGCATACTAGCAAACAAGGTGAATAATAGACCTCCAGTAAAAGGAAAATTCTTATACTTCAATAATGTCTCAATTGTTAAATTTCTATTCTTTTAACATAATCGGACTCGTTTAGGAGTATCTATACAATTGAGAAAACAGAAAATGGTTAAAATTCCTCCTAAATTGTGAAATTGGAATATATAATGAAATTTCAAGCAATGTTCAGGAATACAATGGCAAAGGGAACAACTTGTAGTACAAACTAAATATTATCTTTCAAAACGCTAACCATTCATTATTTGACAATATATTTAAATGCGACTGACCTATACCGCAGAATAGTTATGATTCACGGTTTCCTCCGTTTTATAATCATTTCCAAGTCACAAAAAAGTGAAAGAATATATACAAGCATTGAAACTAGATTTTAAACATTTTCAACAAATTTATTCTTGCATTATCACACATCAACAATGGATCTTTGCACTTGGATATAATTACTCAAGATCTTTGAATAACCTACCATCCCTTTGAGCAAGGGAGTTTGTAAAGGTCTTTAAATATAGTCCGGAGCCAGGGGGTCAACCTAGCTGGAAAGGAAACCAATTTTCATGTGCATGAATGTAAAGATCGCATAGTCCGATATGACGAATTGACTGTCGGTATGTTCTATGTGGTGGGTGTGGCCAGGGAGAGGCCACAAAGTGGTCCAAAAAATGAGCTACATCAGCGGGAAAAGAAACCCTTAGAAACCTATATCAAAAGATTCGCCATAGTCAAAGGTACATGAATGGACAATGCCAGATGTTTTAAGTGGTGGGGTGCCCTCCAGACGCCCCCAAAGGGGGTCCAAAAAATGAGCTAGATCAGCTGGAAACGAAACCCTTAGAAACCTATATCAAAAGATTCGCCATAGTCCCAAGATACATGAATGGACAATGCCAGACGTTTTAAGTGGTGGGGAGTGCTTGCCAGACGCCCCTAAAGTGCCCCAACCCCCAATATTGAGCTAGATCAGCTGAAAGGAAACCCTAAGAAACCTATATCAAAAGATTCGCCATATCCGAAGATACACAAATGACCACTGCCAGACGATTTAAGTGGTGGAGAGTGTCTGCCAGACGGTAATGGTAGTCCATCCACCATTATTGAGCTAGATCAGCTGGAAAAGAAACCTTATGGAACCTGTGGGAAATTACTCACCAGAGTCCAAAGATGCGCAAATGACCACTACTAGACCATTTAAGTGGTGGAGAGTGACTGTTAGACGTTATTATACAACCCCTATGTTGTGCAGACTTACATAGATACTGCCAGGAATCATCATGATTATATATTGTGGGATCTACCCGCCGCACGCCCCCCCCCCCCCCCCCTAAAGAATGACAAACAAATATGAAAATTAACAGTCATCATTTTTGTTCCTATTTCATTTCTTTTACTTTTTTTTTTTTTTTTTTTTTTTTTGATGTATACATGGGATACTCGACGTCGGACAAACGCTGTATCAGCAAAATATGATTAATTTAACGCACGTAAGGAGTTTACTCCTATATATTTAGTACATTTTAACAGTGAAAATTATGGGTTGTTGAGATTGCTCATATAGTTTGTTATATAATTTACATTAATTCTTAACTGAATTGGTAAAAACCGTATTAGTATTGACATTATAATTTCATATGTTTATTGCAAGCACCAGCAACTGTTATTACTTGTTCTATTACTGATCTAAGTTGTAAACTATAAGATTCATTCAAAAATGTTCAGACCTTTTTTTTTTCAAAAAGCGCTAGCGCAAGCTTTAGTCAAATTTTTGCCGATTTAATGATTTCCTCAGAATTTATACAGACGATAATAAACCATTTCATTGAAACTTCATCCTATTTAGAATCATATTCATTTTGATACCAACCAAATGTATGAACCTCACTGAAAACTCTCCAGGAAGAAACTCCAGTCTCTACAATCATTTTAAAAATGATAAATATTTAATTGGCCGGACCTATTGAAACGTATTAAAATCGTATCCTGATTATCGTTTGATATTACAAACTGCTGTTAAGATCCAGAGATTTTTTTAAAAGATCACAATATCCTGATACATGTATTTTAACAATGATATCTAATGACTACTTTGCAAAATGTAACCGGCTATCAGGCTATAGCTGTGCATTTCAAATTACATAGTCTACACAGAGGCTTTGTTATCAATACTTAATTCCAGATAAATCAGATTTCACTTTTATCCACAAACATAAATGTGTGTAACATTGATGTCAGTATTGTCCAATCTTCAATGTTTGTATCAAATATGTAGCCTTCTAAGTTCAAGGTTCAAATCATAGTGTCTAAAGCTCTCCATCCCAGTACGTTGGGGTCAAGACTTTGGATTTTATAAAATAAATCACACTTTTTTCAGAGTTTTAGCCTGTATTATCCATAACTCTTTTAAATACATGTCATTTTATTCATTATATTCATAGAAAAACCTCATCTCGTCATATTTCATTCAACATGTTCAACATAATATGATGTTAGACAGATAATATTAGTTAGAAAGAATCAGAACGTCGCTCGGCCCAATTAGAAACCTAGTGACATATTCGGATACAAGAATAATATTAATAATAATAATATTCCGTTCTTGTATAGCGCATAACACGTTATGATACATACGTATCTATGCGCTTCCAAAGGGTTTGGATATTATTACCCTGGTTTTAGGCTCCGGCAGCCGTAATCAGCGCTAGTGCTTTTCAAGGAATAAATCCTGCGAGGTAGCCATTTACTACACCTGGGTGGAGAGTTGCAAATGTGGATTAATGTCTTGCCAAAAGACACTAGTGCCGGGCTGAGATTCGAACACTCAAACCTTGGATTAAGAGTCAAGTGAATGAACCACTATACCACGACACCTCCACCTACACCTGATCTCTGTTTATTTTGGTGAATTAGATTTGCCACCGATACTCATTATGTAAGTATTATACCCCCCCCCCTCCCCCCCCCCCCCCCCCCCCCCCCCCCCCCACTCGGAGGTCGAAGGGACCGCATGCGTGTTCCCAAAATCTCCGGTAAAGGGGTATTTTTTTGGGGCGACACAATCCGGCCCGTGAATTGTAAAAAAGGGGGTGTTTTTTTATCTTTCACCCGGAGATTTCATTAAAAAAGAGGTGCTTTTCTTTCTCTCTCTCTCTCTCTCTCTTCCACACCTGATAAATTAAAAAAGGGGGGGTTATGAAATATCTTTAAAAATTGATCAAATCCCAGGATCAAATTCCTGAAATTTCTGCTAGATTTGATAGCTCATTCAGCCAGGATTATTTCATTTTGAAAAGTAGAAACACTGGCCCCATCTCTTACAAGGTATTATAATGACAGCTTACTTGGGAGGGGAGGGGGGGGGGGGGTGTGTCTGTCCTGAGATATGGGGTTGGAATGAGAGCTCAGCTGAGATAGGGGGGTACATTAAGCAGTGTTCTGAATTTAGGGAAGGTCTCCAAGGCAGGAAAAGCCCGCGCAAAGCCCGCGATAGGGGGGGGGGGGGTCAGAAATTTTGGCAGCCCTGAGATAGGGGGTGCTTTCAAAGGGAGGGAACAAGCATACGCGTACCCTAAATAATACTGAGTGGTGGGGCGGGATTATATCTCACTCAAATTTACGCTGAACTCTTCACGTTCAGAGCAATCTCCGTAGAAAAAAATACATTTAATTTGATTTGATTCATTTCTATTTCCATGTACATCATCATAGATTTGCAATCTTCACGTATGGTCACATAAAATCATAATTATATAGAAAAAGGGGTCGTCATAAGCACAGTTCAGATGGAACATAAGGTCTGTAAATACCAATAACCTTCATAAAACTCCTGACTACTGATTCTTATATTGCAAGGTACAAGGATACGTGCTGAAAAAAAAAACACCTGTAGGTATATTTTATGCATAATTACGAATGTTGCAGATACAGGCATTAATAATGTAGACTGTCTTGTAATAAGTAGGAACAATTAAGGTTAGTCTGTAAATATTTTATGTCATTTTGAAGTAAATATACAACATTCGCATATTTACAGACAAACAATTGATTAATAATATTGTACATGTATATCGCTAGCAATACATGAAAGAAGATAATGTTTTAAGCGTTCTTTTTTTTAAATACACTTTGTTGGGCTTGAATATAAACTATATAGGTAGTGAATTCCAAATATCGGGTCCAGTGTGTCTTATAGATCTATGAGCCTGCCTGACGGCTGTTTTGGGATAATTGTTCAAATGCATATTAGTAGAAATTCAGGTAGGGTATTGCATAAAGGCTGCCACGGTAACTGAAGTTTATGTAAACATATATCCACTGTTTCAAACAATGCGGAATATCATTCTGAATATTATCTCCAAATTTCATTGCATCATGATAAGGAATTAAAAAGTAACAGCCTAAAAGGAAAGGTTCAAGTGATCAATGTGCTAACAAATATTCAAAATTTGAAATGTTAACAAAACCGAGGTTTTACGGTACTTTGCAGGGCACTCTGCGGATAAGCAACGAAGATGTCCATTATCAAAATGGTGTTTACATGCATCAAAGATATGTACAATATAAATTCACTGTCTGAATATTGTTTGAAACCCATATCAAACCTTAAATATGAAATAAAAATCAATATTCATGCCAAATATCAAAAACTTATCAAAACGTGTCGGTTTGCATTGAACGGTTGTTATGAAAACAGTGTGGTGCATAATTGGTCGGTATTAAAATGCGCGGAATATGATTCTTAATACGATGACCAAGTTTCAATGAAATATACTATTCATACTTAAAGTTTCATGTGAACATGTCAAAAATGTACAATAGAAAGAGGTCTGTGTATCATGGTATAACTAATGTTTT